>JAOQMP010000003.1:31171947-31187248 GCA_027563575.1 Erythroxylum pedicellare
AAACCGAATGAAGTGATAACCTCATGAAATTTAAAATACCACTGTCGGGAGGCTTGTTTTAACCCATATATGGATTTCTTAAGCTTACAAACTAAATGCTCACCATCACTAGAGGAGAATCCTTCAGGTTGTTTCATGTAAACCTCTTCCTCTAATTCACCATTGAGGAATGCCGTTTTCACATCCATTTGATGTAACTCAAGATCAAAATGAGCTACCAATGCCATGATGACACGAAGTGAATCTTTCTTCGATACAGGAGAAAATGTCTCCGTATAGTCGATTCCTTCCCGCTGAGTGAACCCTTTGGCAACAAGTCTTGCTTTATGTCTCTCAATGTTGCCACGTGAGTCTTTCTTTGTCTTAAATACCCATCTACATCCAATGGGTTTCACATCATGTGGCAACTCAACGAGATCCCAGACTTGATTAGACGCCATAGAATTCATCTCATCCTTCATAGCATTGTACCACAAGTCCGATTCCTTAGAACTCATGGCTTGTGAAAACGTTTCAGGATCATTTTCGGCTCCAATGTTGTAATCTGACTCTTGTAGATACACTATGTAATCACTAGGTATTGCTGATCTTCTAACTCTAGTGGATCTCCTTAATGTTGTATTATTATCCTCACGAGGAACTTGTTGCTCAACCTATTGTTCAACTGGTTGCTCAACAATTTCTGGTTGTTCCTCATTTACAACTTGATCCACTAGAGTAGTGTTAACAGCTCATGGAACTTCAGTAACTGGTTGTCCCACACCCATTTGACTTTGAGGGGTGTGAATGACAATCAATTGATCACTTAAACTAGAGGGTTGAGCTTCATGATGGTCACTTTCAGAACCTATGTCCGAAAAATGACCACTCCCACTGATCAAGTCATTCTCAAGAAATTTTGCATTTCTTGATTCCACAATTCTAGTGTTGTGAGATGGACAATAGAACCTATACCCTTTAGACCTTTCAGCATATTCAATGAAATACCCACTAATGGTCCTTGGGTCTCATTTTTTCTCCTGTGAGCTGTAAATTCTCATTTCAGACGGGCATCCCCAAACGCGTATGTGCCTCAGACTCGGTTTCCAACCCTTAAATAACTCAAAAGGTGTCTTCGAGATAGCCTTGGTTGGAACCCGATTTAATATATACACAGTCGTGTTTAGAGCTTCTGTCCACAGGAATTGAGGAAGTTTTGTGTTACTCCTTATACTTCTCACCATGTCCATTAAGGTTCAGTTTCTTCTTTTTGCCACACCATTCTAATCCGGAGAACCAAGCATAGTGTACTAAGCAATAATTCTATGTTCCTGAACAAACATCGCAAAAGGACCAGGTGTTTGTCTACTTTCAGTGTATCTATCATAGTACTCTCCACCTCTATCTAACCTCACGATTTTAATCAATTTTTCACATTGATTCTCTACTTCAGCCTTAAAAATTTTAAAGGCATCCAAAGCTTCGTCATTAGAACGATGTAAGTAGAGATACATATATCACGAATAGTCGTCCATAAAGGTGATAAAAGATTTTGAACCATTTGCATCCATATCTGGACAACAAATATCTGTATATATGATTTCTAATAGGTTTGTTCTCCTCTTAGCACCTCTTTTAGACTTTTTAGTTTGTTTACCCTTAATACAATCCACGCAAGTCTCAAAATCAGCAAAATCCAAAGTATTAAGTACTCCTTCATTTACCAATTGCTTAATTCTTTCAATGGAGATGTGTCCTAATCTACAGCGCCACAACATAGAGGATTTTTCATTCATAACACATCGTTTTAATCCAGCAGTGACATACATCGAATTATAGGCATCATTATTTTGTAACTGAAGGGAATAGAGACCATCAAATAATGTACCACAACCAATAACTTTCGATTCATTGTACAAACTGAAATCATAATATGAAAAGTTAAAGAAAAAACCAAATGGTACAAGTCAATACAGAAATCAAATTTCTAGAGAAATTTGGAACATAAAAGGTCTTTTCCAAACATAAAACAAAACTACTACTCAAAACTAAACTGCAAGTGCCGATGACTTTCACATGCGAACTCGTCTTGCTTCCTGAATAGATGACTTGTTCACTTCCCACCAGCTTCCTTAGGTTTTGCATACCCTATAAAGTATTCAAAATATGGATTGTGGAACCAAAATCAATTCACCATGTGTTATGATTAACATTAACCATATTAGACTCATAACAAAAAAATGAAATATGAGTACCTTTTTTCTCGAGCCAGTCCTTAAATTTGGCGCAGTCTTTCTTCATGTGTCCCCTCTTCTCGCAAAAGAAACACTTTGACGGCTTCTTTATATTGGCTTGAGGAGCAACTTTGTCCTTTCCCTAACTCTTTGCATTGTCCTGCCTCTTCTTTTCAGAAACGGTCAAATTGACCCTTTTATCATCTTCCATCAATAACTTCTCCTCCTCTTGCACACACATGGTCAACAGTTCGTTGATCGACCACTTATTCTTATGTGTGTTATAGGAGATCTTAAAAGGACCATATTGTTGAGGTAGAGTGCACAGAATATAATGCACTAGGAAAGATTCTGATATTGTACATTCCAACGCTTTCAACTGAGCTGCTATGTCCTTCATACGCATGATATGATCACGTACCCCTTTTATTCCAGTGAGCCTTAAGGATGACAACTGCATAATTAAAGTGCTGGCAAGGGCCTTGTCGGATGTAGCAAATTGCTTATTAATAGCCTTTAATAGATCTTTCACGTTACTATACTGGTCAACTGAACTACGAATGCCAGCAGATATTTTGGTCTTTATGAACGTTGCGGAGAGGTGATTAGATCTCTCCCACCTTTCATAAAGAGCAATAGCTTCTGGAGTGCTGGTCTCAGTCGTACTTAGCGGTTCGGTCTTCCTAATAGCATAGTCTATATCCATCTAGCCTAAATGAAGCAAAATTCTCTTCTTCCAAACCTTATAGTTGTCACCTCTCAATTCGGGAATATCACATTGAATATTATATGGTTGAGTAACTGCAAATTGAGAAATAAAAATATATGCTCGTTATATATATATTTCGAGACCCATAATAATTCATGATTTACCAATGTAAATCATGCATTTAATAGATGACTCTAGTGACATAAGACTTGCCTGTGGGCTAAAGAATTACTCAATTAGATTCATCTAAAACGTTATGATAAAACTATAGAATTATGTTCCTTTTCTTAATTCCTGTGGGTAAATTAAGAAATATAATATGATATTTTATCCTAATTAATCATATAAATATAATAACATTCTTGAGGGTAGATTTTATTATATCACACACGACTAATTACAATTTATGATGTGATCTTAAGCTCAATATATAATTAAAATTAATTTGAGATGTTGTGACTACTCCCAATTAATTATAATCATATGATGACTAATATTATTTTACGCTTTAAATTAAAGTCGAAATATTTGCATCAAGTCATAAATAATGCAAATAAAAGAAATAATAATGCACAAAATAATTAAAATAATTTTGCGTGTATAATAATCATGAGTTTATACACACAAAATTTGCAATTAATCACATGTAATTTGTACAAAATTAAACAAGTAGTAAATTACATAATAATGCATAAAATAATTAATCTAAGTTTGCATGTATAATAATCATGAATTTATACATACAAAATTGACAATTAATTACATATAATTTGTGCAACATTAAACAATTAGGATATGCAGGTCATAAAATTAAATGTTAAATCAAACCCAAAAGTTGGATCTGAAAATCATAAAGGTTAGCTCTAAAATCTGAAGGAGCCCAAGACAATATGAAAAATTTTAATTAATTTTTTTAATTAAAAAAAGGAAAAAGAGGATCGTCTTCAACCACCAGCCGGGTCGAGCGTGACCTGGCTGGAACCAGTCGGAGCTCCGACTGGTTTGGAGCATAGAGATCTCTATAATCGACGAGAATCGCGATGGCCAGACGAGGATGGCCAGACGATGTGCACGAGATGGAGCAGAACCGACCATGCAACGTTCCCGAAATGGCACCCATGCAACCTTCACGTACGACCATCATCCTCCCTCCTTCCTTAGGTGATTTTTGACAACGTCGAGTGCTCCAGGAAACACGAAAACCAAATCTCACGTCTCCAGGAGGTCCAAAAATGTTGAAAATTCAACAACCTCAAACACTTATATATAAGAAAGAAAATGCAAAAGAACAGAGTAAAACAGAGGCTATCGTTTTCATCAGATATATAACAAGATAGATGCAGGCGTGGCTCTGATACCAAATGATAAATAAAACCAAGCAAAGGCATGCATTTCATACAGAACATCAACGTATAAAACACATGCATTAATACATACATACATATATGACGGTCATATATATATATATATATGTAAACCCAGCAGAGGAAAATAAACCAAGAAATATATACCTCCAGCCATTGCCTTTCCTCCTAAGATCTGAATGTTTTCTGTGCAGGTTGGAGCTTCTGTCCTCTTCCAGAGCAGATCGATGGTGTCAACAACTTAACGCTTGGAGACGACAGGGACCAACCTATCTTATACACCCACTACATACTTGTTTCTGGCCATCACAGAGACAAGCAGTAGGGATTATAGGCGACCAAATGATGAAGAATAAGGGTTCATTATTAAATGGACCATGACAGGTAGGTAAGGTAGGGAAGAGTTTGACCGAAAATTCCTACAAAATGTGTTTCATGCTCACAAGTTAAGGTTTGTATAACAGTGTATCGTGAAGTTTGGTTGAGAAAATTAAAGTAAAGGTTGAATTATGCAAAACATTTTAAAGTTAAGAATATTAAGTATATTATTTAATAAGAAAATCATTAAAACACCAAGAAAAATTTATATATGCCAGGTATATATATATACATATATGGATACCATAAATAAGTCATTCTTATTCCTATAATTTAAGGAAGAACTTTTGAGTGACCTTTTGTGACTATAAAGTATATATGTGTGTATGTGTGTGTGTGTGTGTGTGTGTGGACATAAATAAGTCATTCTTATTCCTATCATTTAAGGAAGAACTTTTGAGTGACCTTTTGTGACCATATCACATGTTTATATATATATATATGGATACCATAAATAAGTCATTCTTATTCCTATTATTTAAGGAAGAGCTTTTGAGTGAATTTTTATGACCATAAAATCACATGTTTAAATAACAAAATAGCCTTTTGTAAAAATTATAAAAAAAATGCTGCATACATTGATGACTTTCTTATAACTTTCATAAAGGGATGAGTTTTTTGCACAAAATAAGTTGAATTTGACTTTTCTAATGTTCATCAAATTTTGATTGGATTTTTTAAATTATTATTGATACATCTAAAGGGGTTGGTGACTCCATCAAATCAGCAGACAACAAAAAGAAGGCAGAGAGATCTAAGTTACCATGGTTATAAGAGTATGATTCCTTCTCGGATTGGAATGATTCTTTCTTAATATCCAATCCATGCGTATATGCAAAAGATAAAATGGAAGAAAAATAGTATACGGTTATATATATATATAACTTTATGATAATTTGCAACTTACAAATTTTTGTTGACCTGAATTTGGGGCTTACGATTACTGAATGATGGATACAATAGCAATATGACCAAGTACTTTATTGCTTAGGTAGTACAACTACAAACACTGTTTAATAGAACAACGGGCAACAACCTTGAAGAATGTAGTCAAGATACCGATTCGGAAAATCTACGTTGAATGAACACAAAGAGTGCTCCTTAGGAAAGAGATATAGAATTTCTGTAACCATAACCGTTGAGTCATTGATATATGCAACTTTCATTCTTATATTTTTACAAAAAAAGTTATTTTATAATTTTCTAATTAAAAAGGATCAATTTTTTTGAGTTCCAGCATCTCACTCATGCTTCACTGTCATGCTAAGGCTAATTTTTAATGAGTTCTACCATCGTACTAAGGTATTTTTTTGAGTTCCAGCATCTCACTCATGCTTCACTGTCATGCTAAGGCTAATTTGTAATGAGTTCTACCATCGTACTAAGGTTAACATACCAGGTTTTAACTTGATTTGGAGAAATGTTGGAGGAAATTTGAATGAGTTCATAAATAATGAAAACGATCTTTTTGATATAGAACAATTATGTTTGTAAATTATCACCTCCATCTCAAAAATGAGTCCAACTGCATTAAGTTAGTTTTCTCAACTTATAATTAATGAGAAGTTATTTAACTTATTTCATCAATCACCATTCCTTTAACTTGAATCGATCAGACATTATATCCCAATTAAAGGCTCTAATATGATAAATTATAATTTATATCTTTATATATAATTCACTGTATTTTTATGTTCCTTTTTAATATAGGACAAAATTTATATTATAACTAAGATGGCAACTAGTCCCGGTCCACCCTGTCACAATTAAAACTCAACGAGTTAGACCCTAGTTGATCAAGCTTCGGGCAGAGCTTGGAGTGCCCAGGCTTGAGGTCCAATCTTTATATATAAAACGACACTATTTTGGCATTTTAAATTGAAAAAAAGGACGAGTTGAATCACGCTCAAGCTTGGGCCTACTATTTCCAGCCTAGCCCAACTTATTGTCATCCCTAATTATGTTATCCTTAATTATAACAATGTGGACCAAATTTTATTATATCATATTCTGATGTCACTCTTAAAGAAATCATCAATATAATTGAGAGGAAAATAGAATAGTTTTAAGTTTTCCCCTCCGAAAAGAGGTGTATCATAATTTAATGACAATTTAAAATTGTCATATTATAGATCAATATTGGCATATAGAACACTTCTTCTTCTCGTCCTCAACTTATGTGGGCTAAGTTCTCCAATTAATGTTTTAAAAAATAAATAACCTATCAAAATCATAAAGTCCAATAAAGTAACTTCAAGGATAGATCTTAGAAATCATCTGGCATCCACTTTAACCTAATATTGGTTGATATGCCTTAGCTAAAGGATTGGTGCTTGGCCCATTCAAGTACCAATTGATACGTATTGATTAATAGATTCATATCTACACCAATGTAATGTTGATTAATAGGTCCCAATCAACCATCACCCACATATAATCACACAACCATAATACCCCATCTCAAGGATCTCAATCACAACTTAGAATGAAAAAAAATGTCACATTACAAATTATATACACATAGAGCAATGAATCCATGATATCAATCCACATACAAATTCATATACATTCAAGTCGTCTTCATGACATCCAAATCACACTCCACAAATAACTATGACAATATGTTAGCTATCTCAAAGAACCACACGCAACATGCTGAGGGATGGCAGTGAGTTTCAACCCCGATTAATATCTACACCATCCGACCCGAAACATAGATATGAAGGCTAAAAAAATATATTTTAAACAGATACTAAAAAATGAATTTGGATATGGATTTGGATATAAGTTTAGTGATAACCCGAACTGATAGATACCTATACCCGACTCATTTTTTATTAACGTTGTTTTTCTTTTTTTGAATATTTATGGTTAAATATAATAAAATATTAATATTTTTGCGAAAAAACAGCTTTAAAATCTCCACTTTACTCCTCAGTCCTCACCTTTTTCTAGGTAAAAGGGGTCCATTCATTTTAGTCATTCCATCAGTGACCTTTGAGTTCTTAAAGCAGATTATCTTAATTGATTCCTTCAAATGATGACATTTTCCCTTACACCTTCAATCTTTTATATACCCAATCTTATGTCAATTTTTTTACCAATAGATGAACTCATCAATGATTAAAAAAAAAGACAATAATCCCCTGAGTGACTCCTCAAGGAGATACTATGAATCACGATCCTTCAGTTCGCTTTTCACCGGCAACCACCAACCTCCCACTCAGTGCGGTGGTTTTTCAATCATCAACACCAACTACATCTCAAGCTTCTCTAATGTTTAGTGGCCACTTTGTAAAGCCTAGATCTGCAGACTCTTAGTACTTTGTATGAATGGTTTTTTTTTCAAAATACCATTTTACATTATCTCAAAAGTTTCATTCTCTCAACAAATTAATTTCAAAGTCATGTTGTAGTGCAAGGGCTAATTGCCAATTTATTAAATTTGATGGATGAAATCGTAAAAAAAAGTGTCCACTTTTGTTTTCTATTTTTTTGTTTGTTTTTTTCCTTTCACAGATGGTGGAATAACAAATCAAAGAACTTGTTCTTCAATAAATATGTCTAGTTATATAATTATGAAATTTGTTTATATTTGATTGATTATCTAATTATAGTTTTGTTTTTTCTTCATTAGTACATATAAGAACAAGTAGTTAGGGGATTTAATATTGAATCATGTGTTTTAGTCGTATAATAAAGAGACATTTTTGGATTTTGGATTTTCATATCTAATTTTAAACATTCAACTAGAGTTGGTTGATCATTTTAATTGATCATTTTAATAATATTAAGAAGATATCAAAGTTAATGATAATAAAACATTGAATAGAATAATAATTTAATTCATTTATTCTAGTTGATAACCTAGGATCTCGTTGTTAATTTCTTTAATCTACTTATCTCATTATTAGGAAAATAATTCTAAAATGTCCACTTACCATAGCATGACGATCTTTACTGACTTTGAATTTATAATGTAGTCATATAAATAAATATCAATGTTTTGCATGCTTGTCACTGGAATTGTCGTTGTACACATTTTTTGGTATTGGGAATATCATGTAATGTGATAGATTTTCAATGCTAGTTTACTGCCTTATTCATAATTGAAAAATTAAAATTGTTTATTAGAGAATAATAGCAATCAGTCAAAAATATATTAATTTTATAAAATTTAAGGGATGAGGTGAAAATTGAAATAAATAAATTTAAGGGATGAAGTGAAAATTGAAATAAAGGCTTTATTTTATTTGACTTTTATTTGTCAAAGTTGACCATGGATAACTAATCATTTGCTAAGTTAATTTTTTTAGGTTGTTTTCTTTGCAACTTATAAATTAAAAGAGATAATTTCTGAGAATCATCAAGAGATCATTAATAAACGAGTTGAGAATCACACAACAAAGAAATTCTCTAGTCCATCTCATGACGAAGAGGAGCTTGCAGCTATGGACTATGGTGATCGTGGTGCAACTAAAAGCAAGAAGCGTACTTCTCCTGTGTGGCTAGAGTTTACTTTGGTAACTGAGAAAGGTGTTTATAAGGTTGAGTGTAAGCATTGTAAAGGGAAGCTTTCTACTAAAGGTACAAATAGGACTTCGCATCTATGTGAGCATTTGATTAAGTATTGTCCAAAGAAACATTTAAGGCTTATTGGAGGCCAGAAAACATTATTAATTGGGAGTGGGACGAAGTCTGATGGGAAAAAAAATTGCAAAGCTACAAATTTAGCCAGGAATTCTCAAGAGAGAGTTAGTTAATATGATTGTAAAGCATGAGTATCCTTTGTCTATGGTTTATCACATTGGTTTCAAAAGGCTTGTAGTGAGTTTAAAAAATGAATTCAGGATGATATCTCGTAATACATTGAGAAATGATATCCTAAAAATGTTTCTAAGTGAAAAATCAAACTTGAAAAAAATGTTAGAGGATCACGGGTCTAGGATTGCTATCACTATAGACATGTGTACATCTTTCAACCAAAAGAAATGATACATGGTTGTGACTGGACACTTCATTCATAGAGATTGGGTTCTATGAAATGGAATTCTAAGGTAATTAATTTTTTTAGATTTAACATGTTTCCTTCCTTATTGACAATATCAAGTTTTCTTAAGATGTTATATGCATATACTTTGCTTAATCTTTATCTTGGTTACCATATATAGATATAGTAATTTGCATGTTTAGTAATTAGTTCCTTTATACATGCTAAATAATAATTACTTAGAGAACCATTTTGTGTTAAGTATTTAAGTTGTAATAATTTTTTACCATTTTATTTTATAAGTTTATATTTGTGCCATGCCCACATACAATGGAAACTTTATTGAAATTTTTAAAGGAGTGCCTGTATGAGTTTAGCCTAGAAACCAAGATTTCTTTTATGGTTGTAGATAATTGTAAAACAAATGATGCAATGATGAACCTTCTACATGTGAAGCTTGATGCCAATTCTCTTATATTAAATGGACAATTTTTGCATATGCAATGTAGCTCTCATATATTAAACTTGATTGTCAAGGATGGTTTGGATTTCATAGGTAAAGGGTTAGAAATAATTCGTGATTGTATTTTATCTTGGGCATCAACTCCTAAAAGGATAGAGAAGTTTGAGGATGCAACCAAGTTTTTAAAAGTTTCATCTTCTAAAAAGTTAATTCTTGATTGTAAGATAAGGTGGAATTCTATTTATTTGATGCTTGAGACAGCTTTGCCATACGAAGGTGTTTTCAAGAGGTTGGAACATTTGAATAATCGACTTCAATTTACTTTGCTAGTGATGAAGATTGGAAGTTGGTAAACATTATTTGTGACAAATTGAGAGTATTTTACAAGGTAACAGAGCTTTCTTCTGGTAGAAAATACCTAATTGCGAACTTGTTCTTTCAATATGTTTATGAAATAAAGTTGAAGTTATTTAAGTGGATGTCGTCCCATTATGATATTGTTAGAACTATGGCACTAAATATAGTTGAAAAGTACGATGAATATTGGTTTCATGTCAATGGAATACTAGCCATTACTTTTGTTTTGGACCCAAGAAATAAGATAGATTGCGTTGAGTTATATTTTAGTGACATTTATAAAAGTAAAGCTAATATTGAGATTGAGAGGGTGAGGAGCTTGCTTTATGAACCATTGTTAGAATATTAAGACAAACATGCTATGGACATAGGGAACTTTACAACATGTACTAATTTAGTTGTTTCATCTTCTTCATGTGAGGCTACCCATCTTGGAAAACATCAAGTAGATTATGGAGATAGCAATAATTTTTTTATGCATAAGAAATAAAAGAAAAGAAGGGTAAACTTAAGATCTAAAATGGACCATTATTTGGAGGAAGATATAATGCCTGAAAATAACTATTTTGACATTTTGCCTTACTGGAAGCAAGAATTCAAGTATCGAACATTGAGGATGATTACCCAAGATATTTTATCAATACCTATTTCTACAGTGGCTTTAGAAAGTGAATTTAGCATGGGTGGTAGGGTTCTTAGTTCACATCGCTCAAGACTTCATGTTAGTATTGTTGAAGCATTGATGTGCTTGCAAAATTGGATGCTTGGAGATTATTCAAGTAATATATACTTCCTTATTAAATTTGCAACATTCGTATTTGAAACGTCTTAACTATACAATTTTCAAATTGAATCTTCCTTACAGATTTCACTTTGCAAAGTTCATATGCGATTGCTTTGATCTTTAATGATGCTGATGCAAACAAAGAGGAACTGGGTGAAGTGATTGATTTGATAATTCATTTTATTTCTTATCATTTGTTCATTTTTGCTTATAATTTGACTATATTTGTTAACACGTTTGATTTTCTTATAGGATGATAATAATGCAAATGATATGGAGATAGAGTTTTGAACATTGTGGAGTTCATGCAAAGACAATTTGAAGTTTTGGATATTTCTGTCTTTATTCCAGTTCTTGATTGTGAAAAATATATATTGTCTTTGCACAAGACATTATGATTATTATTATTATTCCAATTTTATGGTTTTTTAAGACATACAAATCAAAATCTTGACTTATTTTTATTAAAGTAGTTTTGATTTGGAGCATTTGGAAAAATTTGCTCTTTATATTTCTATTTAGAAGTTATATTTTTATATGTTATACAATTCAATGGATATCTAAAAACTCAAACAATCTAATGGATTTGAATGTGAGTAATAAATCATAAAAATCGATGAATTTTAAATGGCCAATAGATTAAGTTATAAAAAATGAATATAAATATGGGTAGAGTAATACCTGAATCAAACCCTATCCATTGTCATCCCTAAACGGGCTTAAAGCTCTAAAACCATCAATTTGATAAAATCTTAAATCCACCATAACCTTTTACATGGGGTTCTATAATTCAAATCCAATTTTAGTAAGTTAAAGCTGCATATAGTTATTAATCGCATAAGTCCTCAAAATTACTCCTAATCAATAAACACATATACTAGAAATCTTAATACATATGGACCAATTATTAATCGTAGAAACCATACCTTAATCCCTTCTTCATATAAATTCTATCAGTTTCTCACAAAAAAATGGCAAATCTAGAGTTCAATCATCCTAACTCATTACTCGGTCAATTGAAGGTTTTTAAATTACGAAATATTATGATCATTTAATAAAAAATTAAGGCACAATCTATTAATTAATAGACATGTTTGGTTGATCGATAAAGTAGGTTCAGTTCGATCATCTGGTAGTTTCAATTTTTTAAAACAATACCACAATTTAGTCACCAATAAAGGGTTTGGTCAATCAATGTTCCCACTAGACAAACTTGATGCAAAAATACATGTTTGTTGACCAATTCCCTTAAACATCACAAAAATAATCCATAACATCAAGAAATTCCTAACTATCATATTATAATAAAGTCCAAGCATTTAGAACAAGTCAATACACAATCTTGTATTATGAGAACATTCAAGTGGCAAAATTCATTGTCTTACGTTTTTATAAAGCTATTATGTATGGGGTTTGCTAAATAAAAAAAAATCAAGTGATAAACATTAATTCCTCAATAGAAAATTTAACATAATTCAAGTTCAAAAAATATTTATCCTCAAGTAGCTATGTAAAAGATGAACCTCAAATAGCTAAGTAAAAGATGTATTTACATAATTATAATCTTAAGGAAGACATCAAAATTATAGTTTTAAAAAGTAACCAAGTGCCTTTAAGTTTTCTATGTAAACTTTCTTTTGAACCACTAAAATTAAGCAATTCGAAGAAACCAACGCAAAACACGCACTTACATGTTGTGCAATAATTATTTTCTTTATTTATCAAAGTATGTATAAAATGTTAATTCAATACTAATTATATTTAGTGATTAACAATTTCCAATCTTCCAAGATCCGAGTGAGCTAGACCTTTTCCAAATTTGACCCATTAGAAGCTGAGATTTTTCTTTTCTTTTCAATGAATGGGAAATTATACATGTATTTTATAATTCACCGAAAAACAAAAAGAAAAGAAATAGTCAATTCAATTGATTATCTAAGAAGAAAAGAGGATTCGAGCAAACTTAATTTGGTAATGCTTTTTCGGTGTTGAAGTCGATCATATAGTGTGTTAAGAAACCAAACGAGTTGGTGGGTGGACCCAACTGAGTATCATATATAATTAAGTTACATCATAGTCTCTGATGTGTCAGTTGAATTTCTTGAAATCCAGATTTGATGATTTTAAACAGGAGCGTTCAACTAGCATCTTACATATTTCATTAGACATTTCGTGCCGAGGAACCTTAACTATTTGTGGTAGATAGATGAACGTTACGTGGCTATTGCCCTCCTGTTTGATTATTTTCCCTTTTGACCATTAATTGATGTCCTTAATAATTAGTTTCTTCCATTTTAACTTTGATTTAGATGGTGTGGAGAAATTGATCAGTCTCCCATGAACTCCCTTCCCTTTATGTTTACGTTATATGCCCTCGTTGGTTTAACTTTATAACCACTTCAAAAAATATACCTGTAATCTAACCATATACAGAAGAACTTTGACTTTGCTTACTAATATATATATGTGTACATATATACACTTTGAAAACGATTACATTATGGAGATGAGTAACTGGGCAGTGTGTGTATATTGAGAGAGACTTATACAAGTAGATTTAGGTTGCTGACCGATATTCAAGTATTACATATTGACCATATTATTTATAACATTAACTAATCAGGGAGTGACAGCGTTTTCGTTACCTACTACTGAGAGAAAGATATATAAAGATAAAGAGGGTTGCAATGCAGCCATCCGAGACTTTGTGCTCACATCACGACACTTTGATTTGACCCATACCAAAAACCAAACCATCTCTCTGGAAGCAAGCATACGAAGATTTGAGGTTAAACACTCACACACGTACAGAAAAGAGCCTCTTCACCTACCCCTCTACCAACCCCGTAATTTATTTCGTATCTCATTGACTCTCTCCTGCATGCTATTTGGTCTTCCTACTATACAAATTAAATGTTTATAAGGTACACTTTATCAGTTGTCATTGTCACTTTTGTCTTGCACTTTATCCTTACAAGGTTCGTATGTGTCATTTGGCCAGTTTTAGTCACGCAGCGAGCCTAACCCATACAGAGTTCTTCTCTGTAGAAAACAAGTATATAAATAAACAAGAAGAAGAAACCTTGTCCATGCGTGTTAAATTATTACAAGTTGATTGCTTTTATCATTTTGTCAACTACAAGACGCTTTTGCCATGCCAATTTTTGTGCTTTGAAAAATTAAAGTATATATACAATCTTCTTGAATAATGCATTTTTTAATTAATTAATAGAAAAAGGTTATGAAGTCGTTATTTTAATTATTTTCGTTCGTATCTTAATTAACATTGATTATCTGTGCTAATCAAAAATCGTTTGTTGTTGTGTAAAATTAATTTGGATAATGTTGATTATAATAATTATAGAAATCATTAAATGATGATCACGATAATTTTGATTCAAAATTAATTAACATATCCATCTGATCATTCTTTTCCATACAAGTATCCGCATACGGCATATGCATCGTGCCCTAGGGAAATGCTCTCATTGCATATGGATGCTTCTACGTTCACCTGTTGGGTGTCGTAATTACGGACCTGCAACAAAGAAGTCAAAGTTGTCGCCTTCCAAAATTTCTTAAACTATAATTATTCAAATAATTCCCAAACTATATCATTAACTATTAAATTTTTAGAAATAATTATTTGTCAAATACAAAAACATTCTTTATAACATAACTATACAAATGGTCTCATTCAAAATTATATACGATCAAATAATTATGAGTAATTAATTTGCTGGTCAATAATGACAAAGGGGGAGTGCCTACTTAGTAACAATGTTATGAATACCGTATTAAATTTAGTACCAGATTGGGTTCTGGTACGGTATTATACCGATATCGGTTAATACCGAGTACCATTTCGGATAATTTTTTAAATTTATAAATAGTCCCTAAATTTTTTTAAAAATTACAAAATAGTCCATTATCATATTGTAAAGTTGTAGATTATTTAAATTAGCTTTTTTTTGTTTATATCTTATCCATTTTAGTTTATATATATCTTTATTATATTCTAATTATTTCTATATATAATAATT
>JAOQMP010000003.1:31195460-31209024 GCA_027563575.1 Erythroxylum pedicellare
GTATAAATTATAATAATAAATTAATTTTATTTAACAATCTTTTTTAATTAAACTTCAAATTTTTTATAGGTAAGAACAATCTCTTTCAATCATATTTCAATTTTTTTTAATTGTATTGAATCTTTAGTCGGTTTTGTTCAATTCTATGGTTTGTTTATTCCTCTCCCGTTATGAATATGCAATAACATTAAGGTCTTATCTGATAATGAGAATGCAATATTTATTCTTTAACTTTTAATTATTTAGTTACAGTAATAAATAAAATAAAAAATGAAAAAATTAGAATAAATTGTAAAAAATTATGAACTTTTGCTCCTAAAGAGGAGTAATAATAAGCTGGAATTAAATATTAGGAATAAAAGATATGAGGTATTATTAGAATATTATTAAATTATTATTAAGATATTATCAAAATATTTATTTCTTAAATATTTATTAAAAATTCAATAATTTATAAAATTATTAATTTTAAAAACTCATTCATAGTTATCTAAAAATTAATAATTTTTAATAAAATATTTAATTAACATAAAAATCATTCATAGTTATCTAAAAATTATTAATTTTAATAAAATATTTAATTAATCATTTACAAAAATAAATCATATGATAATTAAATATGACTAAAAAATATAATTATTTTTAATATTTAATATCAAATATTAATATAATTATTATCTTTGTTTAATATTATAATAAACAGGCATAATTACTATTTTATTTTTATTTCGTTTATGATAAGTTTAATTTTATGTTCCCAATCCTTTGGTTACTGTTAACAAATGAGAACGAAGAATTTATATAAAAATGAACTTCGAATGAGCTTTTTCACCTTTAGCCTGCGCTAGTTTTATATTTTATACAACTGGAAACTCGATAGTCGAAGGCTCGTTGAAAATGGGGAGCAAAATCAAGAGGAAGCGCAGAGATGACACACCCTCGTCATCGTCCACTTCTGGCAATGATTCTGATACGTCATCCGAGAGCAGAAGATCTCGCCACCACAAGAAAGACCGACGAAGCTGCGACAGGAATTCAAGGAGAGTGAAGGAGCGGAAGAGGAGAGAGAGAACAGAGAGAAGGAAAAGAGAAAAGGAAAGGAAATCGAGTAAGGGTAAGAAGAAGATGGATTATGATTTTGAATCTGGGTCTGGGTCCGGGTCCGGGTCGGAGGGTGAGGAGAGATTGAGAAATGATCCAGAAGCTGTGATGGCAGAGATGTTGAGGGAGTTTCCTAATGTCGGCGATGACTTGAAACAGGTGATTGCGATTCCTTTCTCAGTTTTGGAAATGGTGTCTGCGTAGAGACCTGTCTGAGATTATTCTCTGCTAGGATTGTTTATGGTGATTTTGTTAATAGTTGAGAAAAGAAAAGAGATCTTTTTCCAACAACAATCGTGAGATGAGCTCAGATGGGGGCGCGCTCTTAATTTATCTTAGAAATTAGACATTTCTCATGGACTTCATAATCATAGGAAACTACCTTTGACTGGCAAAGCTTAGTGGGTGCTTGAAATTCCTGCTATATGGTTGATATGGTCATAGTGATTGTTTGACCAACATCAAAATTTCTTATTTTTTATAATGTTGCAACTTGTTTTCTAATTCAGATGTCCATTAGTACATAGTTTACTTAACTGGACTCTTTTTCTTGTCTGGTGGCATGCATTTTTGTTGATTCTCACTAAATCATTTCTTTGTTAACATAGCTTCTGCAAATGATTGATGATGGACAAGCTGTTGACATAAAGGGCATATCTGAAAAGTCTCTGATCAAGCATCTAAAGAAGCTTTTTGTTTCCTTAAATCTCAATGAAAGTGGGGACAAAGTATTTTTGCTTCCTCCAAGATTTCGTCCTACGTTGGAGGTTGTTGAACCTTTGATTCAGGCGCATGTAGAGTCAAAAGAGCAACTGCCTGATCATGTGATTCCATCTCAAAGAGATGATATGTCTGCTTCTAGACGAAGGTGATGGAATTTGAGTCTGTCATAAATTTGCATGTTTTTTGAAGCAGTGGTGTCAATGTTTATTTGCTATGTAATGAGGTTGACATCTGTTAAGTAATCATGCATGTTAATGATGAGATATTTGTATTTTATTTATTAACATGTTCTTGGGAGAAAACATAACTATTTCTACTTCTAGACCTCCATTCTGTAGCTTTCTAGTTGTGTCTACATTTTCCAAAATAAGTTGATAAAATTTTCGGTATGGAATCTCTACTTTCCTTTTTTATTTAAGATGCTTCTAAATACCTATCTTGTATTTTGAAATCTAAATTTGTTGTCATTTTTGCAAGTATAGTGGGAATTCAAGCAAGGTAATGATATTTTTAGGCAAACCTTAAAATTGGATGTTTGCTTGCCAATGTAGCCATTTATGTTTCTCTTTTCTTAATTCTTTCTTTGGGGTCCTGGTTGTGCACAATCAGGTAGTTTGGATGGAGTTGGGAAAGAAATTGTGTTGCCTTGTTTGAACTCTTGTTTTCATTTGTGTGGCTTTTTAGTTTCTTCAATAAGCTCGTGTCTTTAAAGTTTCTACTGGTGTAACAAATCTGAATACATGACATGTTTGCCACTACTGTGGCCTAGAATTTGTTCAATCTTGTTATGCATAATAGGAGCATATTCCACTTTTATTTTATACTATTAGGACTGATATGGGTGAGGATAATTTAGGAAAGGGGGAGAATAACAAAAAAGGGAATAAGCCTAGTATATGGAGAGTATACTCGAGGAGAAAGAAAGAAGGCGTGGAGGGGAGTTAGTTAGTTAGTGGCTGAGTTGGCAAAACAGAATGTTTGGGACTAGGTGGTTTTGAGGCTGAGAGGTTGGTGAGGAGGAGGGGAGAGAAAGTTCTTGTAGGCAGAAAGAGGATTGTTCTTTCTAAGGAGCATTCAGCTTTGGGGGTGTTTCTTAGAATCACCACTGTAATAGCAATACAATACTCTTTTATTCAATAATACAGACTTATTCTAGAGCTAAAAAACTAGAGTTCTATCGTTGGTCCGACCTATCAGATACCAAGAAGGGAGGATCTGTTCCACATTCATGCCACCAAAGATGTCCGACAGAGTAGACTTGTTGGAATCTCGTATGTCTAGTTTGGAGGTTGGGGTTGAAGATATTCAATCATCCATGATAATGGCCATGGAGGAAATGCAGTGAGCATTTCTACTATAAATGAGTAAGATGATGGGTAAGAGACCAGAGGAAGGACATGGGGGTGATACCTCGGGGAAGGGGCAAACTACGACTGGTGAAAGGATTAATCAGCATCCTCAATAGCGCATGCAGTCTGAGTAGTCCTCTACCGATATGGAGGAATATAGAATGTCTGTACGTAAGGTTGAACTACCCATGTTTGATGGGTCCGATCCTTTGGGGTAGATCATTAGAGCAGAAGCATACTTTGAGGTTCATAATACCTCAGAGGATGTAAAAACCGAACTTGCTCTCTTAAGTATGGAGGGATCAACCATTCATTGGTTTCACCTTTTGAGGGAGACAGAGTTAGAACTGAATTGGGAGAAGTTTAAGAAAGCTTTAATAGACTGATATGGAGGGAGGAGGTTTGAGAATCCATTCGAAGAACTTTCTGACTTGCAACAAACTGATACAGTTGAAGAGTACATCGAGGCTTTTGAATTCATATTGTCCTAGGTGGGTCATCTACTGGAGCAATAGTTTATGGGATATTTCATGAGTGGGTTGAGATCAGATGTTAGAAGAAGGGTGTGCATGTTCAGTCCTGTGAGTAGGTATCAGTTGATGAAAATAACAAGGGCTATGGAAGAAGAGGTGTGTGGTGAGTAAGGAGGTAGCGAGAGATGGGTCTCTTGACATCGTACCTTGAGTCAGTGCCGAGATGGCCATTTTAGGATCCATTATTGGGTTAACCTGAACCCTAAGGAGTCGGGTCATACAAGTCCCATGGGTTGAGCGAATTTTTCTGGGGAATATGGAGCCGGTAGAACCTAAGAGCCATTTGGGTACTGACCCAATGCTCCGGCGCATAATCGAGCTTCTGCGCCCTCCATGACGGCATCGATAAGGCGATCAAAGGGAGAAAGGAGGGTGTTGACAGAGAGAAATAGGGGGTTGCGTCACATCTCATACTAAGAACTCATGGATAAAAAGGCTAAGGGACTTTGTTTTCGATGTGGGGAGAGATTTCACCCATTACACCAGTGTTCAGAGAGACAACTAAGGTTACTAGTTTTGGATGACAATGAAACTTTAAACAAAGAGGGAGAAATAATAGCCATTGAGGTGGAGGACGAAGTGGAAGGAGGTAGCATTAGAATGCAGAATCATGGGGGTGTTTGGGGTGAATAAAGCACTGGTATCTGAAACTAAAACCATGAGGTTGGAAGGGAAAATACACGGGGTTCCTATTGTGGTATTGGTGGATAGTGGAGCAAGCTACAATTTTATTTCCCCTGAATTAGCTACTAGTCTTAGGTTAACTATAGAGCTGACAAAGACTTTGGGAATCAGATTGGGTGATGGCCATAAGGTAACGACTAAGGGAAGATGTATAGGGGTTCCTATTCGGCTGGGGGAGTTGGACTTGAAGATAGATGCTTACATACTGTATTTGGGAGGAATAGATGTCATTTTGGGGGTTGCTTGGTTGCAGACCTCGGGGAAGAGTCATCGTGGATTGGAAGGAGATGACCATACAATTCCAATATGTTGGTCAAGCTGTGGAGTTGTGTGGCAAGGCAAAAACAAGGGCAATATAGAGAAGGGGAAACTTGTATTACGAGGGTCCAGTACCTTTGCATAGCCTACTAGCAATACAAGGTGCTTTTTGATTAGTTGGAGTAGTTGCAAAAAAAGGGGAGCATCAGACACAACTTGGCGGTAAAGAACAACAGGATCTGAATCTGGTGCTGAACAAATTCCCAGAGGTATTCCAAGAGATTCAAGGATGGCTAAGCTTTTGGGTTATCATTTTGATGTCATTTATAAACCAGGACCAGCAAATAAGGCGACTGATGTGTTGTCTCGAGTGTATGATGAAAGGGAGTTGAAAAACATCATCTCTTATCCATGGTGGGCAGATGGCTAAACCCTCCATCAGGAGGTGCAGTAAGATCCAACATTGTGTGGAATTATAAGAGATCTGTAGCAAGATCCACACTCGACTTGGGTTTTTATGGCATCAAGGGGTTTTATTGTACGAAGGGTGGGTGATGATTTCAGCTACATCCATGTTTATTCCACTCCTCTTAAAGGAATTTCATTCTTCTCCTATCTGAGGGCATTCAGGTTATCTACAAACCTACAAGAGAATCGCGAGCAATCTGTATTGGATCGGAATGATGAAACGCATTTAGGATTTCGTCAAGTCTTGTGATACTTGTCAACGGTAGAAATATGCTGCCACATCTCTTAAGGGTTTGCTACAACCCTTGCCTATTCCAAATCAGATTTGGGAAGACATTTCTATGGATTTTATTCCCGAACTTCCTAAATCTAAGGGGTATGAAGTAGTGCTGGTCGTGGTGGATCGTTTATCTAAATACGATCATTTTATCCTACTAAAGCACCCTTATACTGCAAAAATTGTGGCTGATGTGTTCGTTAAGTTGTACGCCTACATGGCGTGCCACAACCCACCATCAGTGATTGTGAACCTTTGTTTATTTGTCTTTTCTGGAGGGAGTTGTTTCATATGCAGGGTACTATGCTTAAAATGAGCTCCTCTTATCATCCAGAAATAGATTGACAAACGAAAGTTCTCAATAGGTGTTTGGAAACTTACTTCAGGTGCTTCACTTCCGAACAACCTAGGAATTGGTCTTATTGGATTTTGTGGGCAGAACTGTGGTACAATACCACCTTCCATATGTCTACAAGTTCAACTCCATTTGAGGTTGTTTATGGGAGGAGTCCCCCACCACTAGTACGATACTTACAAGGAGAGACTAAAGTGGAGGCTGGGCTAGAGAATTATTGGATAGAGACGAAGCTTTGAATCAACTTAAATATAATTTGAATAGGGCGAGGGAACAAATGAAGAAATATGCGGGTAGAAAAAAACTCCGCAATCTTTTCAGGTGGGAGAGTGGGTTTTTCTTAAGCTTTGCCCCTATAAACAATTGTTGGTGGGCAAACGTTTTAATCAAAAGTTAGTAGCCAAATACTTTGGGCCTTTTCAGATTATGGAAAAATATGGGGCAGTCACCTATAAGCTCCAACTACCCCTAAACTCTAGGGCTTAAATGGAAAGGCAAGCCTATAGAGAATGCTACTTGGGAAGATGAATTTTATTTGCAGCCAATTTTCCAGAGGGGAGCAATGTTAGGACTGATATGGGTGAGGATAATTTAGGAAAGGGGGAGAATAACTAAAAAGGAATAAGCTAGGATATAGAGAGTATAGTCGAGGAGAAAGAAAGGTGTAGGCAGAACAAGATTGTTCTTTTTGAGGAGCATTCGGCTCTGGGCGTGTTTCTTAGAATCACCACTGTAATAGCAATACAATACTCTTTCGAATCACCACTGTAATAGCAATACAATACTCTTTCATTCAATAATACAACTTACTCTAGTGCTAAAAGACTAGAGTGCTATCATATGCTTTCTTATTTAATTATTCTTCTTAAGTTTTTCCTATTTATTTTAGATTTCCCTTTCAATAAAGTATTACTTGGTGTACTATTCTTAGGAGTTCTTCTAGGGTTTGTTTTATCCTATTTTGGGTAGGGTTTCTAGTAAGCCTACCATAAACTAGGGGTTTTGTTGGAGAAACACGTATTGACATTTCTAGAAAAGGATGTTATTTATAGAACCTTTTTTTTCCCATGCACAATCTACCCTATTTGTTGAAAACTAGCTGCGCACCCTTATCCCTGCATCATGTGCAACCCAATTGTTGACTATTAAATGCAAATTTATATGTGCAGTTAGTTGAAATGCTAGTCGAGTGATTATTATATGGAAATTCTTATTTTCTAAATTGATGATCTTATAGCTAGTGGACAAAATCATAATTATGATGTTCTGGTTACATGTGTTGCAGGATGATTGGCCCTGAAATGCCATCAGCTGAGCTGCTTGCCGCAGCAGCGAAATTAACTGAAGCACAAGTTGAACTCCGGTAATTTTGAAGTATAAATATATGACATTTAGTCACATATAATATTAGAATAGCAAATATTCAAAAGACTGATTCTATTTAAATTACTTATTCTGTAAATGTGGAGCACATTCACATCCTTCCTATTTGATTTTTCTGACAAAAAATTCCAGAGATGCTGAGGTGGAAGAAGACTCTGAACTATTTATAGGGCC
Organism: Erythroxylum pedicellare; assembly: GCA_027563575.1. NCBI lineage: Eukaryota > Viridiplantae > Streptophyta > Magnoliopsida > Malpighiales > Erythroxylaceae > Erythroxylum > Erythroxylum pedicellare. The sequence continues at coordinate 31,202,766 of JAOQMP010000003.1, forward strand.
TGCCCCACCTGCTTTGATTGCTGAAGCAGAATTTGCCAATGAAGCTGAGCGTTTTGAAGAGGTGTCTGGTTTTCTCCTGATAATTTTTTTGGCCATATTTTAGCTGCTTATTCTATATTATATATTTTCATGTGCATTTTGGTGTTAGACAACTTGCTTATTCTATATTGTCTTGTTCATCCAAACTTCCCTAGTAATTAATCATTGAAAACCTTTCCTCTTTTTAGGGTTGGATTGGGAAGGAGAGAGAGTTTAATGACAGTACAACAAACGTGTTTAATCTTTCCTATAAGCGTTAACCCAAATTAATGCTAGCTGTGAAACCTATTTACATTTTTTTGTTTTCCTTTCATATTTTTCCTATGTTAATATGTTTGATTGATGGGTTGAAAACTGTACTGCATCCATAGATTCAGATTGAAAAAAATTTTGAATGTCAAAGGATTAATGTATCTTCCTCATTTCCATCATGTTCTTATATTCCCAACTTTGTCACTTACCTTTCCACTTGGCTTTATTACTCCCTAAAGTTGTGCATTTGACTTCTAGTACTGTTTTTTTATTATTTACCATTATTCCAGGCCACAGTATTGAAGGTTAGAAATGCTTTATATACACTTTCTATTCTGGATAACAGCTTTTGGTGTTTATATTATTGAAAAAAATGCTAATATGGCCAGTAGCTTCATTTAAAACATATTCTTATTTCCAACAATTTTATTTGCCCCCATCACAATGTTGCTACTAAATCAATTAATTTGACAAACTCACGAATATTCTCTTTCTTGGTTGTTCTATGTTATCTCATTTTTGGTGAACATTTAATAAGGTTTCTTTTCCTTGAGTACTAGAGTAATTTTTTAAATTCATTAAGTTGGTTTCAAAATCTTTTTAAATAGTGGAAATTCTATGGTAAAATATAAGAGCTATTTGGTGGGGCCCACCCATTATTTAAGGATCCTATGGTAAAATTTGATTTTTTTATCTCTCCCTCATTAAGAAAACTGGTAAAAAATATGATAATTTCATATCCTATAAGCCGTTGATTACATGTCCAATTTGTTGTGCCAACTTTGACTCCTTTTTTTTGGTATTAACCATTGATTTCCATTCTCACTTATCGAGTTTATGCACATGTTTGTGGCATTTTTTTGCTGTTTAGGACAGGGCATGTCGCTTTGGTATATGTAGTAGTTATCTCCTTCCCCATGAATTCTTTTCTTTTTTTTCTTAGATGTTGATTGTTTCCATTCTCACTTATCGAGTTTATGCACATGTTTGTGGCATTTTTTTGCTGTTTCGGACAAGGCGTGTCGCTTTGGTATCCATGAATTCGTTTCTTATTTTTTTTCACAAATGTTGGTTGTTGCTAAGGGAGTCTCATGACTGACAAACATTTTACATTTACTTGATAAGGTGACAAGGATAATGAGTGTTGAGAAAGACTCCCCATATGATGTTATTGGAGTTAATCAAAAAATGTCTGCTGGAAATATAAAGAAAAGGTAAGATTGTCAACAATTTTTCTAAGAAAACATGTAATCAATTATAACTTAGTTGGTGGATCAACTCGGACAAACTTGCAATGTGAGATCTACTATTAGTAGAGTAGCATAGATTAAGTTATCAAACCTAGCTAATCACTTTGATAATCTTCTTTCTTTTGCCATTTTGATCGATATTGAAGGAATATTGCATGGTTTTAACTTAAAAGAAAAATTAAAATTCACTGGTTATTGATTCTCTTAATTGTACAAAGATTTAACTTCATTTACATGATTCTTGATGTTTTTTGGCAATGTACTAACCTATTTTTGTTTGGTTATATCTACTCAGGTATTGGAAAATTTCTCTTTTAGTGCATCCAGACAAGTGCTCTCATCCTCAAGCCCATCAAGCATTTATCAGATTGAATAAAGCCTTTAAAGAGTTACAAGATCCTGAGAAGGTGAGTGTTAACATTTTTGGTAACCTCTTCTATATTGTCATTATTATTTTTAATAGAAGGCAAACATAGGGCTTGTCCAAATTGACCAAAATTCCTCTTTGGTTGAGTAATGAGCCCAATCACTAGCTTGTGTTAAAAGGTCAAAAAATAATTGTCATAAGTCATTTCTTTGTTCATATCTTGTAAGGTATTGCATTGCTCAAATTGACCGAAATTCCTCTTTGCTCAAGTAATGAGCCCAGTTACCAGCTTGTGTCAAAAGTTCGAAAATAATTGTTCATAAGTTATTTCTTTGTTCATATCTTGTAAAGTATCTGACTACTTATGTTTTATGGCTAGAATTATGCATTTTCTTTTGTTGAAAGATTTCCCTCTAGTTTATTAACTAAAATATATTTAATGCAGTGTTTCCTATCTAAAATTTTTGAGTAATGATCATAACCGGAGATTTTAGATGCTTTTTATAGATTTTGATGGAGTTGAATAGATGTCAATCCTTGATTTGTGTGTAAGGATAACATAAGTATTCATTTGAAAGCAGAGATTTCATTTGGTGTTGGAATTTCAGGTTCGGGATTTCAGCTAGGTTGTTTTAGGGTTTTGGTTGTAGGAAATTCAGACTAGAAGAGCTTAAATTTTAGTGAAATAAACAATTGATGGAGGGTAGAGAACTAGGAACCATTCCTAGAATCTAAGAATCATTCCTAGAATCTAAGAATCATTCTTATAGAAAGCGACACTCCTTAATTAAAAACTCAAGTTTATAGACATATATATAGAAAGTTGTTGGAACCCTTATTCTAGTATTAAAGGGATTCCCAACTAAACTATCCTAAATAAAATTAAATCCCACTCTAATAGGAATTCTATATTATAAAATAAGCTTAAGTTCTAAACAGCTAGGATATACATCTAACTTACTATTACTTCTTATATAATAAGGAACTAACAAACTTTAGTCTTGTTGACCTTGTTGTCACGTCAATTCTCACTCTTCACTCTACCAAATTAAAGGTTGTAAATGAGTGATTTGCCCTCTTTTATTTCTAAGCTTTTTTGCATCAGTTCTCTTGGCTTCTTTGAAGTCATATTTGACATAGAATGTGATAAATATTAATCATACAAGTTTGGCTTCAACTTTTGAATTTTGTTTTCTAAATTTAAAGTGTCATCACAAATTGATCCTCCTTTTCCACTTGTGTGAACTCTACCAAAAATTCTTTGTAGTTTCTTGACATGGTATCATAGCCACAAAGAGACCAATTCGACTGCAAGTTTCATCCTCTTCTGATCTGACCTTCATTGTCAGATCAATAACTGCCATTTTTCATCTAGCCTTGATTGCTGGAAATTCTGCCTACTTCATTGCTGGTACGATTTATTCTCCACTTCTCCGTATTATCATATCAATTGTCCTTAATCCCATAAGATGTTAGAAATTGAGGAAACAAGTGGAGTGCAATAGGGAATGACAAACTCCCTAGTGTAGCCTCCTCTGGGAGATTTGCCTACCATCCAACCAACCTTCAAACTGGATGGCAAAAACTATTTGAAATAGTCTCAGTTTATTTGAACCACCTTGAAAGGAAAGAGGAGGTTGAGCCATCTGAATGGAACTGGTCCTAAGGAAAGGGACCCATGGTTTGAAGCTTGGGATGAGGAGGATGCCTTAATCATAGCATGGATGTGGAATCCCATGATTCCTGAAATTAGTGATACGTGCATGTTCTCGTCAATTGCCAACGACATTTGGGACACACTTCATCAGACATATTCAAAGGCCAAAGATGCAGCCCAAATATATGAGGTGAGAGTGAGAACAATGGTAACAAAACAAGGGAGTTAAGTCAATGACAAAATATGCCAACCAGTTGAAAAGGTTATGGGGGGAACTGGTCATTATCGGGTGTCGCAAATAAGATGCTTTGAAGATGCTGCTCTACTGAAGAATTTTGTGGAACAAGACATAGTATATGATTTTTTTGTGGGATTGAACCTTGAATATGATCAGTTCAGGGTCCAAATATTAGGGCGGCAGGAGGTTCCATCTTTAAATGAGGTGGTAGCACTTATTCGAGGAGAAGAAAGGAGGAGGATGGTTATGTTAGATAATCAAACACTGGAAAGTGGCGCAATGGTGGTTGCCAGACAGGGCAGAATTGAAGGAGGAAGATCTCGACAGCAGAAACTTGATGAATTGTGGTGCATGTTCTACAAAAAACCTAGGTACACAAGGGATAAATGTTGGAAGCTACATGGCAAGTCTCCAATCCGAGATTGGGGACAGAAAGGAGAATCTTAGATAAATCAAGAGTGGAATCAGAGATGGGGACAACGCAGAAAAGGTGGATAGGCGCATGCGCATGTAGCTGCTATAGCAGAGCAGGAGCAGCCAGCTCTGGACATAGGGAAGTTGAACCAAGGAGAAATTAACAGACTGGCTCTTACACTAGATAAACCAGGGGACTTATCTGCTCCTCCAGGTAATACCATTTTTTGGAAAGGGATTCGAGGAGGAGGATTGGACAAGCTAGGGCAAAGGATGGTCTCTACTACCTTGAGACATCAGCCAAACAACAAAAATTAGATATCATTTCTCCAGCTAGCCTACTATTCGAAACACATCTCACAAATTCAGAAAAAATTTGGCTCTAGCATCGCCACCTAGGACATCCCTCCTTTGTTATAAAAAATATGTTTCTTGCCTTGTTTTCAAGCAATAGGTAGAAGAGTTTCAATGTGAAGTGTGTAAACACAAGGGTGTGCCCTTTCCAACTTCTATTAGAAAAGTTCTCTACCCTTTGACCTTGTTCATAGTGATATATGGGGTCCAACACCCATTTCTAATGTTTATGGTGCAAAATGGTTTGTTCATTTATTGATGATTGCACACTTATGACTTGGATCTTTCTTCTCAAACACTAGTCAGATGTGAGCATAGTCCTTCCTTAGTTTTATACCATGATTCAGACCAATTTGGAACCAAAATTAAAAGGGTCAGATTTGACAATGCCAAAGATTACTTTAATCAGACCTTATCTTCTTTCTTTAAAAAGGAGGGCATTATGCATGAGTCTTGTGTCTATACTCCACAACAACATGGCATTATAGAGCGTAAAAATGGTCACCTTCTTGTGTGTACAAGAGCTCTTTTCTATAACAATGTCCCACGGTGGCTATAGGTAGAGGCAGTCCCAACTTCTGCCTTCTTGATCAATCAACTGCCATTATACAGCCTTGGAAACTAAAGTTCTGCTGATACCCTCTCCACCTTCTACCCAAATAATCTAGTTAAGATCGGCCTACAACCTAGAATATTTGGGTGTACATCTTTTGTTCATGTTCAATCTCCCGGTAGAGGCAAGCTGGATCCTAGGGCCCTATGTTGTATATTTGTTGGATACTCATCCACCCAAAAAGGGTACAAATGTTACCATCCTCTCACTAAAAAGGTCTTTATCTCGACCGATGTCACCTTTAATGAAACTGAGCCTTATTGTTCTCATTCTAATCTTTAGGGGAAGAAATTAGTACCATTAAATTCAGAAGATGAGGATACTACCATTTCTTTGGAAAATTTTTCCATTTCTTAGTCCATTTCTCCTGCTGATACTAATAAGCCCATTTCTGCTCCAGACTAGTCCTTTACAGAGCAGCCTGCACCAGACCAATTCATTCCAGACTTACCTGATCTCTCAACAGGTGCATCAAACACTTATAATCCTCAACCAGCATGTGTACTCAAGAAGTTTGGCAAAGTGTACTTAAGGAAAAGGCAATTTTGCACCTTAGCATATTCTGGATTCCATCACAATCTAGATGTAACATGAAATTTTTGAGCAGCCTGTTTTATGTGATACTGTTGATAAACCCATTGCCTCGCTAAAAGGTACAAGAGTGTACCCAGAAATCACTTTATCCCCTAGAACAATCCGTGTCACTAAAAAATGTTTCCTTATCACACAAGACCTTCCTCGTCAATCTACATGGTGCCAAAATACCCATCACATGGACTGAGGCCTTAACTGATGAGTAATGGAGACAAGCTATGAATGTGGAGATGGAAGCGCTAGAGAGGAAAAAAACGTGGGATCTAATGCAATTGCCTCTAGACAAGAAAACAGTGGGTTGTAGAATTTATACCATCAAATACAGGGCAGATGAGTCAATTGAGAGGCACAAGGCAAGACTAGTGGCCAAACATTACACGCAATCATATGGAATTGATTATTTGAAGACCTTTTGTGGTCAAAGATATGCATATCTCATAATATTATGATCTGATCATAATCAGATCATTTAGAATAGATA
>JAOQMP010000003.1:31211945-31233581 GCA_027563575.1 Erythroxylum pedicellare
TTTGCTTGTGTGTTTGTGTGGACTGTGGTATCGAGTGTGTGTGTGTGTGTGTGTGTGTGTGTGTGTGTGTGTGTGTGTGTGTGTGTGTGGTTTTATATGCATGGATCTTTACATTAAAGTTCTTGTATAAGATGCATGCTACTGCTAGGTTTATTTTACATTTGTGAGTAGTCGCAATTAACCAGTACCTTCTACTCTTCTAGATTCTGTTTTTCATCTCAAAACCTGATGTGTTCAAGAGCCCCAATTCTGAGACCTATGTCATTTTTGGTGAGGCTAAGATTGAGGATTTGAGCTCCTAGCTGCAAAAGCAAGTTGCCCAGCAGTTTAGGATGCCAGACATGTCATCTGTTATGCCAAAAACTAATATGTCCGCTGCAGCTGGTACCGCACAGGTTGATGAAGAGGAGGAAGAAGTAGATGAAATTAGGGTGGAGCCTCGTGACATTGATCTGGTAATGACACAGGTAGGGTTGTCGAGGAACAAAGACGTCAAGGCTCTTAAGACCCATAGTGGGGACATCGTTAGCGCCATCATGGAGCTTACCACTTAGGTGGTCTCCATAGTCACTCTGCAAAATTTCTTTCCGCCGCTGAGTCCTTGCAGTACTTAGTTTTGTAGTCATTGCCAAGTATTTGGGGCTTTTAAAATTGAATCATTGCTAATAAGAAGGCCACAGAATTCTTTTATTTGAGGCCTTCTTTAAAGTAAAAATCATCATTATTTTCCTTCTATATAATAAGGCCATATAAATCTTTTCCAGAAGGCCCATGATTTTAAAATTGGACCAAACCAGCTGGTTGGACTAGATTAAGTTTGAATTGGCTTGGTTTTTAGTTCGATTTTTATTTTTAACAGTTATAAATGAAAATTGGCAGATTGATTTTTCTTTGAATCTTGAAGAATTGTAAATATGCGTTCTATTTTGGCAATAGGTCACTAACAGGTATAACAACAGATGTTATGAATATCATACTAAACTTGGCACCGAATTTGGTTTTGGTATAGAACGATACCAAGTACAGTTTTAAATTTTTTTAGATTATATTATATAATTTTTTAAACTTTATTTCAATCATATTTTAAGAAATCATAATAATAATTATTTGACATAACAAATACTTCTTTATTTTTATTAATATTATTTTCACGTGTTTCTTATAAATTAAAATAAATTTAATTTCAAATGTTATCTTTACATATTTCAAAAGTTATTATAACATTTTTCCTATATATATACACATACGTATATATTAAATAAATATTATCAATATAAAATATATAAATTTTAAAATATTAAATATGATTATATTAAACTAGTATATTTAGTTATATAATCTATAATTACTTTGTATAAGTTTAATAGCATAAAAATTTTAATTAATACATTATTATTATTATTATTATTATAAATTATAGCCAATTTTATTATATTCTTTTTATTTAAAACTAATTATTTTATATAGGAAAATTTTAAATTTTTTTAATTAGTCCTAAATTTTTTCTAAATTTATAATTCTGGCCAATATTTGACTAGTATTTTAGTCCAACTGAAAGAGTCTTTATTGCGTAAAATTTTCTTACTCGATACCGATTTTTTGCCAATACAAAACAATATTCTACACAATGACAACAACGAGCAGTCTTCCTCTTGAAGCTTAAGCAAGATTCTTATAACTGGTCACTGCTGGATTTGTTTCATGAAGTGGGTGGGGAACTAATGATCGTTTACAAGTCTGGTAAACAAGCATTAATAGAGAATTGGAGAATCATTAAAACAAATAGGAAAAAAGCATTATTTGAGTAGTATTTGAGAAATAATCACAAAGAAATTACATACTCACTACAGTTCACTCATCATAGTAAGTTGGAATCTTCCCTAACATGCATAATCCAAATAAAGATCAAGGATATAACGAGGAACCTTCACAACATACAAAGAGAAATTGCCACTTGATTGTAACATCTGAATACCCCCTTAGAGAATATACAGATGTCATATAAAGCATATCTAAATCATACCAAAGCATTCCAAAACTTCCTTAAAAGAAACTCAGGCAAGCATACAATACATTTTATTATAGGTTGAGTTAATAAATAGAATACATCATACACATTGTACTTTTCAAAATACATGCCTTAACTTATAAATCTATCCTAAATTAAGGTTATTACAAATCATGTACACAAAAATACAAAATGTCTTATCATATTGAGTATAACACAATAACAAACTGAATATTTTCCAAACCAAAACACATCCTTCTTTGGCCACTACGGTTATCTTTGTCTTAGTCTTAAATTTTTTTATCAGAACTTACACAGAGCTAAAACCACCGTGCTAAGTATAAAGCGTAGTGGGGAATTACTAAATAAGATATACAATGACGACTGTTTCTAATAGTCGTCTAGCATTTATATGTACTGAATCATATTATATCATAAGCAACCTTTAATTATTCAAACTAAAGAGTAATCAAACCATTAAAAGGATCAGAACATAATGTAATTCATTAGAACAAAATATTCTTACATCAAAGCAAATCTTATAAGTATCATAACAGAATATTGTTACTTCAGGATAAAACTTAAAAAACTCAGAATAGGATATAATTGTGTCACAATAGAATATAACCTGTATTAGATCAAGGCATAACTTGTATCAGATTAAAACTTAGCTTGTTTCAAAACGAAACATATATCAGAACACAAAACAGATTAGCCTGCTAGTCCTTTTTACAAAAGTGGGTAACGAAAACAGAATAGGAGATACTAATGATTGGTATCAATAGAAACAAAAGAGACTTAAGTCTTTAAATCAGAAGACATTGTAGTGTCTAAGAATAGGGGACACCATAGTGTCGATTACAGAAGACATCGAAGGGGCTAAGAACAGGAGCAACTACAGACCCTTCTAGGCATGCCTATTTACCCACAATTAGCACTTGACAGTTTTAAAATAAACCATTTTGGATTTCAGAATCACATGTAAAAGATGCATATGACATCTTGCTCAAATTGAACACGTTCAATCACATTTGATCAAACTTAACATTCCTTATAAACATAAACATTTACAATAATGCACCAATAAATACATTAAGTAATTACAATTTACATGTATTCACATGAGTTCTCCATTTACTAACATTTATAACTAACACATTGCTTATATCCTGTAGATCACATTTGTTTCCATAAGAACACATTTATCCTTTGAACAAATCATATATTCCAACATTAGATACTTTGACATTAAACAACATATTCCTTAAGTTATTGCTTTAATTAACAATTCAAAACTTATTCAACCTTTAGTTAATTAATCTAACATCAAACTAGGTTCATTTCCAACTTTAATTAAGTTCAAATACACCATTATAAAGTGTCTTAACCTTATGTGGTTCAACAATTGAACAAAACAGAAATTTTCAGGTTAAAACCTTGCCCATGATCATGGAGTACCTTCCTACGATTATGACATAAGTTAATGTATCTACCCACGATCGTGGGATGAGTGCGATGATTGTAGACTACCCAATTTCTTGCGATTTTCTAGGTTTAAACTCCTTCATTCCAAATACCAAACACCTTCATCAAATTCCATTCACTTCACCTCAATTCTACTTTACTTATGCTTCAATTCCTCATCTAATTCATGTCCAAATCCAATTCAAAAATATTCATTAAGCAACTCAAAAATCATAGTCTTTTATGCATCAAAACCAAAACAGAAGACTTGTAGTAATACATACTATCTAGTTTAGAATTCCCTTACCTATTTAACTTCAAATTCCAACTCGAAAGAATAAGCCAGCTAACCTTCCAAGGAATAAACACATCTCCAAAATCCAAATGAAACTAAGATGATCTTAACACCAAGAAGATAATAGCACAAAAGATGACAAGGTTTAATTTCCTTGATGCAGCATCTTGATTTGGTAATGAAGCACAACATAAGCCAAATACTTAAGAATGAAAGAGCATGGTGTTTCGGTGGTGAATGAACAAGGAGAAGAAGAATGACCCGCAAAAACACTTCTGCCTTAACTGGATTCATTTGATGTTAGGTGTCACTCTCACAACATGGCATATGTCTCCATTACATGCATCCCATTTATCCACTCCTCAAGCTACCAAATGTCACAATCCTGTCAGGCCACTTGTCATTTAATCAATGCTGCCAAATGTCATTCAATTATACTGCCATTTGTCCCTTATTTACTTACATCAAATGTCACTAAATGTATAGGCTTAGTCACCCTAATTTTCAAGTACCAACTTGTCTTACCACTTGACAATTTTCCTAGTCCAAATGTACATTTTAATACCTCAATTTTCTAAAGGTAACAATTAATTCCAAGTTACTAATCATGGTTTGATGGACCATAGATTCAAGACATATGCAATATTCAATCATAACACATATACCTTCATAGACATGTAATATTTCTACTAGGGTGTAATTTGGGGCCTTAAACTGATGATTAATATGTAGATCCTCCAAGCAGGAAACTAAAAATGAAGCAGCCAAAGCAAATCATGGTAGAAGAGGAAGATAAAGGAAAATAATCAAACAAAAGGAACAAACCTAAAAAACGATCTCAAAATAAGAAGTGGTAGAGAAGGAGGTTGGGAAACTCCAAAACATCATACAAAAAAGGATAGAAAAGCATAATATCTAAGATAATGTTATCAATATATGTGTAAGGCATTTTAAAATATATTAAAGATGGTCTATACACTTAGCAACCAGGCAAATTAAAAGCATATCTTATAAGGTCTTATTAATTATTTGGAAATGCATTCTTTTAATTTTCAAAAAAGAACCCAAATCATTAGACCTCCTACCTTTGTTTTACAAATGTCAGGGAACTAGCATTATTTGGAGCTACAGGTTCCTAGGTTAGTTACTTTGATTTTATCTAATGTAGCTTGTTTAGGTCATAATAATAACCAAATTTCATTCTTTTCTTAATATATTAAGGGATTTTAGAACTCGTTTCTTTTAATTAGATTAAAGTATTTGTCTTAAACTTAGAATGTGGGATTATGAGTTTTAGGAAATTTCTACATACATAATACAATTTTATTATTAATTAATTGTTTATATTTTTATCGCTAGTGTCTAATAGTAAAAGGAATTGGTAAAAAATGTTCATTAAAATGTGTCAGGTATCTTGGATATGAAATATACAGAGACTTAACAAATATAAAATAATATTTTATTTTACTTACTTTTATATTTTTTACTTCTTGTAATTTTTACTTCTTGTCTATTATATATCGAATAAACCTTTCTTTTGACCAGTTTAATGTTCGGTCCTATTAATACATTGTGGAAGACTTTTTATGGGTTGCAGGTGGTAGATTATGTGGCTATCACTTGTTAATTAGTAGGTTGTGTGGCTATCACTTTTGAGTTAGGATTTAAAAGTAATAAAATATGAAAGTATTTTTATTATTTAGTAATAGATGATGGACAAAATTGTAATTGATAGGGAAAAATAAATATATCACTTTATAAAAAAAATTAGACTGTTGGTAAATAAAAAATTTGCTCAACACAAATTTATGATGATTTCTTTTGTATGTTGTCATTTTGTATTACCTATACCAAGCACGTATACAATTGTGCTATTAACAATTATTTTTGATCTGTATACTTGTTTTTTTTGTTTAGATTACATATACCAAGTACGTATACAATTGTGTAATTAACAAGTATTTTTTTTTACTTTTTTTTTGTTTGGAGTATTCTGATTTAAGTAAGATGTGTTACCAATTTTTTATCACAATTAAGAATTGCAATTTTATGTCTAATATCGAAAGATGTTTGTATTAGTTGCATTGCAATGATTTTTGTATGATAAAGTTTTTGTTGTAAAAAATGTTGAGAGTTTAAAGTGGTAATGATACTGTGAGGAATAAAAATGGAAGCTTTAGAGGTTCTTGTTGTAAAATATTTGTAAAATGTAAAATAAATTGTGATTAATATGATTCTAATTTAGTTGGAATTTGTTTATAATGTAAGTTAATGTAATGAGAAGAAGTAGTGTCCCAGTTATAACATTAAAATTTCACATTGTGGTGATCATCCATTTGGCATGTAGTATGTTTGGTAAGTGTACTTATGATTGTTTAACATATGTTAATATCTGTTGTATTATCAAGTGATATATTTTTTCACAATATAGTAGTATTTTTTAACAATATCGTACAATGATGCAGTGGAGATGAATAATAAAAGAAAGAATGAGAAAGATTTTTTTAGAGTTGATGACTCTACATAATAAGGTAAAGGACATTGAGATAGAGGTGATACTTGAGCTGAAAATGAAGTTCGTAAGTTCATGATGATTTTTTATTTACACCAAAAAGAATGCAAGATTCCATGAGTTAGTGATTTATATAAGAGAATGAAAAAAAACGTGAATGAAGACTTTAAGACTAGAAGATTTATAAATCATAGAGTTTAATTGCATAAACCATGAGGGATAAATTGAATGAAACTTATAAGTAGTGAAAAAATTGGGTGCAATTGGTTAGACATATTGTCAATTGGAAGAAGGTATTTAAAGTATAGTTAAATTTAAAGATGTTCATAATCATGAACTAATTTCAAGAAATGTAAGGTTTATAAGATAACATTGAGTTGTTGATAGTCAAGTTAAAGTAAATTAAAAATGAACTATCATTAATTTCTAGTATTCATATATTAAAGTTAGGGTGCATTTATATTTAGAAAGATAAGTGATGATATTTTTTGTAGGACTTTCACTGAGTGGTAATGAAAGCAATAAAGAAGACATTTTCTTAATCATTCTAAAATTCAAGAAACTCTTAAAGAAGAAATTCTCCAAAGAAAGAATCTTAAGGAAGGTAAAGATTATTTAAAACATGAATCCTTTAACATTATTTACTTTGAATGTAAAAGTACCTGGCCTATAATTGGTGTGACCCCATATGGCCTTTATCATTAGATATAAGATATTTGATAAATAAAGATCAATATGAGATATCGGATCTTATTTGGGCCCAATTAGTACTAAATTAGAATTAATTATAATTAAATTAAATTTAGAATTCTATTTCAATTTTAAATTACTAAAAGGTCCAAAACTTATTATATATAATCTTAGGCTCTTAAGGAATTAACCATTTTGGCCTAAACTTCTCTATACCATTTGTAGAGTTCTTTTAACATGTTCTATGAATATTGTTGGAGGCCAAAAATATGTGTGACTATAGTGATTAAGATGAGCTAATTTTAGAACTAGTTTGAGGGAAACGATAAGTAAAAGATCAAGATTCACAACAATGTACGAATTATGTTTCATACTTTAATTATGTTATAGACCTTAAAGTAATCTTGACTTTCGAAAAATCAAACAAAAAAGTTTTATATTTATTCTTATGTCTCACTTAGATTTTCTAGCCATCTTAAATTTTATAACTTGATTATATATTTGATTTTGATTAATGTTAAATTATGAAATTGATAATACAAGAGGTTACAAACCCTCACTTGATTAAAAAAATTAGTTTTGTTTGAATATGAGAAGTTCATAATGAAAGTTTTAGAACCCTATATTCAATTTGAAATTAAATTGTCAATACAAATATACGATTAAAAAAGTGTTCAAGAGTTAGAATAATAATTGAAATCAGATTCATTAAACATGATATATCTCTACACAATTAGAAACCTAAAATTTCTTAATAATAAAAACTCCTCTATACGTAATAAGCATTAGTATCACTTGTGAGTTTCCTTTGGCGTTTGCTTGCTGTTAATTTTATGGTGTTATGGTTGATTTCAGTTAATGCTGAAGATTCTGGTTACTTGAGAAACTGCTGCTGACATTTGAGATTCGTGCCGAGGGAGGCTAGCGATTGCGGCTTGGTAAGGAGCACATATGGTGGCAAGTGTTACCGATACTGGTGGAATGAATCTGGGTTGAAATGTACGCATAGTGACTTCTCCTTTAGGTGATCACAACTTGGGGTAGATGGAGGTCGCGAGCAACTATTAGAGGAGAAGAAGAAGCATCTTGAACTGGCGGTAGCTTGTGGCGACTGATAGTTGTTATAGGTGGAGAAGCTCGATTGGACGTTGGTGAAGGAGGAGAGGTGGAGTTTGTTAGTTGAAGTAAGGTGGAGCAGTAGCGATTGGCAGAGGCGCGATGCTGATAAGGTAATGTACTGGCGGCGACAGCTTTAGCAAGCAGCGACAATACAAAGGGAGGAGGCTAAGGTTTTAATTTGGTCTTAGGGTTTTTGAATTTGGAAGAAGAAGGGTGTTTGTAAAAAGATAAGGGATAGAGAAATTTAAAATTATTTTTAAAGTAAATTAATTTTTAATTTTAATAAGTTTAATAACTAAATTAATTCATAATTTAAATTTTATAAAAATGCTTTTAGAATTAAAACTAATTACATTTCAATTAGATTAGAATTAATTAATATGACTCTTTAAAATTGATAAAATTATTTTTTAGGTAGTTAATAAAGGTGTTTCTTAATTAAATTTATTTATTTCAATTTGATAAAGTTAAATTAAATTTATTATTTTATTTATTTAGAAAATCATTATCTTGTTTATTTAAAAGTTTCTTTATTTATTTGAATAATAAATTTCAAACTTTATTAGGAAATGCATTTTTCTTGATTAAAATTTAGAAAAATATTTTTATTTATTGATTGGAAAAATGTCTTTAATATTTTGAGAATAGATTTCTAATTTATTAAAGAATATTTTTTAGTCAATTAAGAAATTAATATCAAATAATAAAGTAAAGAAAATTTCTTAATTAAATTCAAAATATTTTAATTAATTTTAGTTGTTTCTAATTAGATTATAATGTCTTATTAAATTTTGAAAAAGAGTTTTCTAAATCATAATAAGTAAGATGATTAATTTATTGAAAATTATTTTCAATTAATAAATTTATTAAAGGAGTTAAGGATATAGTTTTCAAATGAATTTTAATTTTTTAAATCAAATTAATTTATTTAGGAATAAATGAGTTGAATAAAATTAATTATCTAAAAAGTTGAAAATATTATTTTAAATTATAAATATCAAAATTAGAATCGAACAAGGCTTGATGTTTCAAACATATAATTTGGTTATATTGGCATAAGAAATTGCACAATATTAATATATATTTTGTGAGGCCCAAATTATATCCTAACAGGAATGTGTCATGTCCATGAAAGTATATATAACGAGGGTTAACAAATATGAAAGTGAGTGATTAGTACAGGACATAATCGATATTAACGAAAAATTTTCGGGTAATTTGCGTTAATTGTGTTATGCATGCATAAATATAAATTAATCATGGGTTAAAAATGCTAAATGAATTAAGATGGCATGCAATTACATGGAATGAGAAAATGGTGTGGCCAAATTGTAATTAATGAAAATTGAAAAGTAGGAACCAATGGAAATTAACTACTTATCACTCTACACAACATAAGATTTACATATAAAAATGAAGAGGATGAGATAAGGCTAGCCCTAACAATCAAATTTTAGAATTTTAATCTCCTCTCTATATCAAAAGTCATACTAAATTTGATATCTAAAGGGGATTTTGAAAGAAACATAAGAAATTGGTGTATTTGAAGTCTAAGGTAAGTTAATTTCATGTATTGATATGAAAATTAACTCCTTCCTCACCTCGTCTTCATCTAAGGTTTTGTTACGTGTATATAATTGTTGAATATGAGTTTTGAATGGGTATCTTATGTGCAGAGGAGGAGAAGATCAAAGACAAAGGCAAATGGAAGCAAATGGAGTGGGTATAGGAATTTTTTATATGTTTGCCTGAATTTATGAGTGTTATGTGAGAAGAATTGATAAAAGAAGTATTCCATAGGCAAATGGGCTGTTTTGGTTAAATTTGATTTGTTTTTGCTTTGATCTTGCATGATAAGATAGAAGTTAGTTGATTTAGGATGTGTAACTAGCTAAATGGATCGATCCCACTGAATAGGCTTCCGTAATTTCGTCATATCTTCGCCCACAGACCTCCAAATTGGATAATTCTAATTGGAGATTAAACTAGAGACATATACCTAAAACTTTTATGAAGGAACCAAAATTTGATTTTGCCTCTAATATTTTTTGAATTTTATCTTGAAGTTGAGTTCTGGCTGCTATCTCTGTTTTAGAATAGCTTATAGTGTTTTCGGTATAACTCTCAGAATACTTAACCAAATTATATGAACTTTATGTCATTAGAAATTAAGACAGAGAGGAACATTTGTCTGGAAGACCATTTTGCCTAAAAATTGTAGTTCATAGGTCAAAATGGCCATACAAAATGGATCGAGAAATCTATTTTAAGAAAAGTTGGAGATTGACCAAGCATGGATGCGGTGCAGCCTTGCATAATGCATTCTGCACACACACAAAAAACACTATTTAAAGACAAAGTGCATGACTGCACATGAAAGGGGTGCAGCTATGAATCACCCCATTTTAGCCCAAACATGAATTTCCTCACTTGAATGCACCAAACTTCATCTGAACCTTTTCGAATGTCAATGAAACTTAGTAAACCCATTTATAAAGGTAATATAAGACTCATCATGCACGTAATTTGCATATACCTTAATGATTTCATTTATGTATTTTTTAAAAGGAATATGAACATAAAGCATATTAAATAAGATTGGGCGTGATAAACATTTTCAAATTATAATGGAAGCATAAGGGAATGTGTTTGTATGTTATGAATTTGTTACTCTATAATATAATTCTGAAATGTAATTATAATGCTCTGATAATTACTTTTAACTTGTCAAGTTTTAGTTATGGGTAAATAGGTATACCTGGAAGGGTGTGTAGCTGCTTCTATTATGGGACACTACGATGTCTTCTATTTGAAAATGAATAAGAATTCAATTGGAGGTTTCAACTCAACTTTTGTATTCAGCTACTGAGTGTATATATACACATTTACATGTAAACTGATCCTAGCTATTACCACGCCTAATATTTGAAATTACATATTATTCTCCTCTAATCTTGCAACCATTTTCTTGATGAGCTGCCGTTACAATCTCGTGTAGATATCCACGCTGCTGAGATCACGCAAGCAACAAATATTATATACCTTGGAGATGTGCTGTTGTGATCTTATATATCCAGGAGATGACGCTACGAAGATTGCGCATGTAACCACTATTGTACAGCTAAGATATTGCCAGCTATGACTGGCGATGGATACTGCTGAGGGGAATCGAAGAGGACACGCAGCTTGCCTCGCAACTCCTTAAATCGGAAACTAGACAGCGGTTTGGTAAAGATATCTGCAAGTTGATCCTGACTTGAGATATGTTTAACCTAAAGCTGACCAGAATGGCAGCGCTCACGAACAAAATGAAAATCACACTCAATGTGCTTGGTATGAGCCTTGAAAGCCGGATTATGAGCAAGATATGCAGCGCCCATATTATCACACCAAATGACAGTAGGTGATTGGAGATCACGCCCAAGCTCACGCAATAGAGAGGTTAGCCATAGAACCTCGGTAGCAACATTAGCAACTGCTCGATATTCAGCCTCAGTAGAAGATCGAGCAACTGTATGTTGCTTCTTAGATGACTAAGCCACTAAGTTCTTGCCCAAAAATGCAGCAAAGCCACCAGTGGAGCTACGATCCTCCTGATTACCAGCCCAGTCCGCATCATTGAAGATTTGTAAATGAGTGGTGGAGCTGGGTACGATCAAAAAACCTTGATCAATGGTTTCCGTCACATAATACAGAACCCTCTTACAAATTTGCCAATGAGTAGTCGTTGGAGAAGAAGTGAATTAACTGAGGCAATTAACAGTAAAGGACAAATCAGGTCGAGTAAGACATGCATATTGCAAGGCACCAACAGTGCGACGATAGATATAAGGATCAAAAATTGGCTCCCCATCAAATGCCTTGAACTGAGCATTGGTAGGCAAAGGTGACTTGACGGGCTTAGCACCATCCATGTGTGTAAGTTGGAGTAAGTCACGAAGATATTTACGCTGAGATAATAAAATATCATCGACATGAGGAATGATCTCAATACCAAGAAAAAATTTCAATGTGCCAAGGTCTCATAACTCAAACTTCCCGGATAAAACCTGAACAAATGACTTAATCAACGCATTACTACTGCCTGTCAGGATAATGTCATCAACATAGAGAAGCAGGTAAAGCACAAGACTATCATGATGGAAAATAAATAGCAAGGAGTCTGAATGTAATGTCTGAAACCCATTAGAAATCAAAAATTGGCTCAACCAGTTATAACAAGCACGGGGAGCTTGCTTAAGGCCATATAAAGACTTCTTTAACCAGCACACATAGTCAGGACAGTGAGAATCAACAAAACCTTGAGGCTGCGATATATAAACTGTCTCCTCAAGATTACCATTGAGAAATGAATTTGATACATCCAACTGTTGCATAGGCCAACGATGGGAGACAGCTAGTGAAAGAAGGAGACGTATTGTGGTAGACTTCACCACCAGAGAGAAAGTTGTCGAGTAATCAATGCCTTCCTATTGCGTGAACCCTTTTGCAACCAATCTTACCTTGAGCCGTTCGACAGTCCCATCAGCATTGTGTTTGACACGATAAACCCATTTATTGCCAACAATATTAGCATGCGCAGGAGCTGGAATCAAGTCCCAAGTGTCATGTTTCAAAAGAGCAGAGATTTCATTATTCATTGCCTCCCGCCAACCGCTGTGTTTAACAGCCTGAGAATAACAATTAGTCTAAATGACATTAGATAGACTAGCTAAAGAAATAAGAGCAAAATTAAAATCCTTCTTTTTAGGAGCTGGACGAAGAACCATAGGGTGAGTTCGAACTTGGAGCACTAGTTGCTGGTGCAAAGGTGGCAATTGTAGCCCATGCAAAGGAACAGCCACAGACGGCAAGGAAGGACTAGAAGAGGCCACGATAGCGGGAGAAGGTGATGTGGAGGAAGAAGATGCTGCCTGGTCAGAAGAATCACCAGAGGAAGGCGTCAATGAAAGAGAGCGGTCCACAGCTGGTAATGAAGGCACAGCAGGAATAGGTGGCGGAGAGGATATAGTGAGCCATGGGCCAGAATCGAAAGACTCAGAAGCAGGAGCGGACCCCAAGATGGACTGTTGTTGGAAGGTTGCTTCGTGATAAAGAAACCTTGATTCATCAAACCTAGCGTGACTACATACACAAATTTTTAGTAGTTTGAGGGTCAAAACAAATAGAGCCCAAGTGATCAATAGATAAGCCCAAATACACATAATTCGTGGACCTGAAGCAAATTTATGAGTATGATAAGGTCGTAAAAGAGGATAAATGGTGCAGCCAAAAATACGAAGTGGTGTATAGTCAGGAACAGTGTCATAAAGTTTCTCAAACGGAGACTGAAGAGTAATGACAGGCGAGGGCAAACGATTAATAATATGAATAGCACTTGCAAAGGCATAGGACCAAAAATGTTGAGGAACCTTGGAATGAGCAAGGAGAGTCAACCCAGTGTCCACAATGTGACGAATTTTCCATTCTGCTATGCCATTTTGCTCGTGAGTATGGGCACAAGCTATCCGATGCAAGATACCACAATCTTTGAGAAAGCCATTAACATTACGAAACTCACCACCCCAGTTGGACTGAAAAGCCTTAATTTTTGAGTCAAAATAAAGCTCAACCATAGCCTTAAATTGAACAATTGTAGGAAAGACATCACTTCTTAACTTCAAAGGGTATAACTAAGAAAAACGAGAAAAATCATCAACTAACACCAAGAAATAACGATAACCATTGACAGACAACTGAGGTGCAGGACCCCACAAATCAGCATGAATAAGATCAAACTTGTTTGCGGTTACAGTGCTAGTCAAAGGCAAATTTATTCGACTAAGCTTGCCCAAGCAACAAGACTCACAAGTTTGCTTGGGAACTGTTTTTATTGAACACGATAACTGAAACTTCCTGACAATATTTGAAACTTTGCCATAGTGAGCATGTCCCAATCGTGAATGCCAATCAACCAAGCTAACTCTCTGAGCAACAAATGCCTGTGGAGACCGTTGAAGCATGCAATTTAGTTTGTACATGCCGTCTTCAGCTGGACCCGTGAACTTTGTTTGCCTGGTGTTCTGATCCTTAACAACAAAATGACTATCATGAAATTCGAAATAGCACTGATTATCTTTAGCAAAGCGATTTACTGATAATAGCTGACTCTTAAGTGTAGGAACATGTAAGATATGATTAAGCAATAGAGGTCTAGAGTTGGAGATAAAGGTTGATTGTCCAATGCGTTGGATTGGCATACCTGTGCCATTACCTATAATGACATTATCAGTGCCTTTGTACTCCTCCGAGATCCCCAAACTAGCCAAATCAGGTGGCATGTGGTGACTAGCAGCACTATCAGCTAGCCAATCCTTAGTCCCTGCAGTCTGATCAGAAGTGGCGACATTAGCTGTTGGTGGTGTATAGTTCTGATCAAAGCGCTTCCTACAGGTGTTTGCTTGATGATTATTGAGATTGCAAATTTGGCACGGATTAGGAAACCAACGCCTCTTGTTGTTGTTGTTGAAGGAACCACCCTTTCCTTTATTGTTGTTCTTTTGGAAAGCACCTGTGGTCTGGCGATATTGGTTGTTGTTGTGTCTGGCCACGTTGGCGACAGCAAGACTAGACTTCCTGGAGTTTTGGAGAAGAATTTCATATGCAATCGGTCTGCCTGATAAATCAAAGAAGGGGACCGGAGTTTTCTTGGCACTTAGTGAGGCAACAATAGAGTGATAATCAGGGGGCAACAATCTAAAAATGTTGGCATTAAATTCAACTGGACTGATGGGAGTGCCTGAAACCGCAAGCTCGTCGGTGATGGATTTGGCTTCCCTAAGAAATTGCGCCATTGGTTTGTCATCTGGTGACAGATTTTGGAGTGCCATATGTAATTGAGCTTGCCTGGCACTTGACCCTGCACCAAAAGCTTCAGCGAGAGCCTTCCACGCCTCAAAAGAAGTATCAAGACCGGTGACATAAGGAAAAGCCTCTTTGGTGAGCGAGGAGCATATCCAGCTGAGAAGCAACTGATCTTGTTGAACCCACTGCACATATATAGGATTGGGCTCCAAGGAGTTAGTTGTGGAGTTCATGATTAATGGCTCAGGTGGAGCAATGCCGTCTATGTGATTGGCTTGAATTGAGTTTTCCCGATCAAGTAATATGTTGGTCTCAATTTAATTGAAAAAGTTAGCTGGGCATGTGGTAGTGTAGTGGCAAAGGTAGGAAGGGCGAGACTGGAAGAATTGGTAACCTGATTTTGAAGTGGAGAAGAAGAAGGAAAATTTTTGGGTTGCTAGGAAGTTGATGAGTCCATATTAGGCTCTGATACCATGTAAATGAATAAGAATTCAATTGGAGGTTTCAACTCAACTTTTGTATTCAACTACTGAGTTTATATATACACATTTACATGTAAACTGATCCTAGCTATTATCACGCCTAATGTTTGAGATTACATATTATTCTCCTCTAATCTTGCAACCGTTTTCTTGATGAGCTGCTGTTACATTCTCATGTAGATATCCACGCTGCTGAGATCACGAAAGCAACGAATATTATATACCTTGGAGATGTGCTGTTGTGATCTTATATATCCAGGAGATGATGCTGCGAAGATTGCGCATGTAATCAATATTGTACATCTAAGATATTGCTAGCTATGATTGGCGATGGATACTGCTAACACTGTTTTAGAGACTTACGTCTCTTCTATTTTAGAGGCTATTGCTTCTTCTGCAGATACCAATCATAGGTATCTTTTGTTATATTCCTATTACCCACGTCTGAAAAAATTAGCAAGCAATTTTATAAATGTTTTGATATTTGTTTTGTTTGATTGAAAATTATATTATGAATAATCTCTGAATGCCATATTCAAATATTGTTATGTGTATTAAGATATTTCATGACTTTTATTTTATAATGTATTTTCCATCACTTAAATGTCATGAATCATTTGCATGTGAATGTTGGGTGACTGCTGTGAGTAGTCATCATCTTGCATCATTATTCCCCACTAAGTCATATGCATAGCACGATGGTTTTTTCTCCGTGTAGGTCGTGATAAACAGGGTTAAGGTTGGGATAATTGCAATGGCAAAAAAAGGACATGTAACATTTTGGAAGATTTTGTATCTAAACATTGTGTCTTTGTAGAAAATGATTGCACGACTTTTATTTTTGCTAATACATGGTATAATAGAGATCATATATATTTCTAATTCATGCTTTTGAGTATTTGATACTCAATTTGGATTCAACATTGCTACAATATTCAAGGTATGATAAGAAATAGATTGTAGAGTAAAATTAATTGATCTAAGTTTATGCAAATAGCTTGAATATATTGGATCACCAAGACTTATATTTAATAGAAGTGACAAAAATAAAGTTAGATAATCAAGATTTTCTTTTTATGCTATGTTATGTATATATATATATCTATCCTTTGGATTATGAATTGTATGAAATTTGTGAAACTTATTGAGTTAATCAATATTTGGTGAAAGGATTGTGATGGTATTGAATTGTTACATTATATGTAAATAATGTGTTAAATGTAATAACAATTTATAAAAGTATGATACTTATAAATCATTTTACAACCAATGACTTTATATGATAAAGTCATACATATTAAATGAAATATTGATTTAAAATTTTTAAAATATGATAAAGTCATACATATTAAATGAAATATTGATTTAAATTTTTTAAAAGCTCAAATTGTTTAAATCTAAGTAGAAATTAAGCATTGATAATGTTAAAACACTCGATAAAATATATGTTGTCAGATTTAATTTTTCTTGCTTATTTAAAGGGAATGAGATTATGTAGTGACTACTTCTATAGCTATATTTCATAAAGTATGGATTTGTGTAAGAATAAAAATACAATATAAGATATAGTGTAATGCAATATTTACTTTTTATAAAACTAACCCTAGTACAACAACTTAACTTTAAAATTTTCAATTAAATCAAACATCAAGATTTCATATTAGATATAAAATGGTAAGACTTTGAAAGAGTTTGAGTTAATTATTTTAGGATGTGATGTTAATTGAAACATTTATTATGCATTAAAGTTTAGAATTAAATTAGATAATAAAAGTTTATGAGATATCCAAAAAGATTATATATAATCTTATAGACCCTATTAAATAAAGTGTTTGTTTCAATGTATTTTTAAGAGAATATTTCTCAGAATAAGCAGTAGGAGTAAGATGAATTTTGAAAAAGTTCAATTCTTATGACAATAAATTTAATTGAAATTAATGTCTTTGATGATGCATTTGATTTATAGTTGAAAAGTTATGAGATGTTGAAAAATGTACTTTTATAATGAATTCAAAATTTTAGTTTTGGAGATGATTGTGAGTTTACCATTTCTACAAGAAGGTTAATGGGTGAATAGTTTTCTTCTTTAGTGGAAGTATGTAGAGAAATATTGAGCATAAAGATCAATAATTTATATTTTCAATTATTGAATAGATGATATTCCAAGAACAATCCTTATTAGATATAAAAAGATAACAACTTAATTTTGTGAATTAGATTTATAAAGAGATATAAAAGTTATTTACTTATTTCAAGTCTAAGTAGATATATAAAATACTAAAGGTATTTAGTGTTTGAGATATCTGATACTCATAAAGTATTAAAGATATCCACTATTTTATGTAGGAGTTGATATTTTAGTTCAAGTTCATACAAATATTAAATTTAGAAGTAAATCCTAGTTAAGGCATATTTTACTTAGAATAATATTAATTTGAGTTTAGAAAGGTTCAAATGTAGCACTAATTGCTAAGCAAAGTATAATACTTTTTTATTAAGTGACAATAATTATTTGGATCAAGAAGTTATTTAATAAACTTGGTATAGTTCCTTACATTGTTTAGATAATAACGTACTATAGAAAATAAAACCATTGGGCATGTCAAGGGTGCTAAGGTTTCATCAAAGATTTATGTTCCCAATTTAGGTAGTTTCTCCTAATTATGATGATATTTGAGATGAAAGTTGTAAGATTCAAATAAGTACTCATTATAAAGGATCATATAGAATTCTCTAATTAGATCATTGTCCTAATAGTAGCATGATTGATTTAGTACAAGTGGGAGATTATTTATTTATGTCCTATTCTGTTGATTATAGTTTAGTGAAATAAATAAATCTATATGATAAATGTACATTGCAGATAAAATTATAATGAGGTTATAGTTATGATATTCATATTGTATTTATACATTATCCCTAAATTTTTCTTAATCATTATTTTTATTAAAACTATAAATTAATAAAACATAAAAAGACTTGCACATATTATGCTTCTTCCTTGTGAAAAAAGTATTTGATTTCACAAACTAAAATAGGGAGATACTTAAACAAGATGCATGTTTAAAAAAATCACTAAACTAATACAAAAAATTTCATTTAAAAATTACTTTTATGTTTATGAAAAATCTCATTATACTAATTGTATAAGTGATCATTTGACTTAAGGTTTTCAAAATATCTCACATAAATATTGCTATGTTTTGATATTATTAATAATCTATTCTAATTAAGGTAGCTTAATTGGTAGTTATTGAATATTGTATGAACTATATGGAGGTAGTTGAGTAATCAATATAAAAATTATCACCCTAAAATGATTAGAAAGAATATTCCATTAATCAATTATTATTGATCCAAAAATTCTTTGACCAATATGGAATGATACTTTGATAATCATTTTCAAATATTATTAATAAAATCAATTTTTAATATATAGAATAGATATGATTTAACTTAAACAGAGTAGATATTAATTTCATATTTTATATTTAATTAGAACATTGTATAGTGAAATGACTTAATTACATGAAAAATTATTTACGAAAAGATTAATTAAAACTACTTTGATATTTATAAATATTTGGAGGGTTATGAGGTATTGCTAGGTGTCAATTTTGATCATAGAATATAATTTGTTTTATCAGGGAATTAAAGATGAAATAAATGAGTTTAATTTATATAATCTTAAATATGATTTAAGATTATAATTTATATTCATTGCCAACATGTTTAGGAGCTTAATGTGTTATACACAAAGAAAACATTGAAGAGAGAAAATATGTTCTAGTCAAGTTGAACTTGATTGTAAACTTTAAGAAATTTTATGATCAAGTATGTGCTATTTTTTGAAAAAAGGACCAATATGATATATTGGATCGTATTAGGTTTGATTGGTACTTGATTGATATTAATTTTACTTTTAATTAAAGTTTAATTGAAATTAAAATTTTATTTCAATTAAAGTACTATATGATCCAAAAGATATCATAAATATGTTTCGAATCTAAGAGAGCTAACAAATATTCTTACCTAACCCTTTTTAGATCATTTGTAAAGTTCACATTCTTTAAATACTGTTATAGTTTAGATATGTTAGATATATATGCATCGGTTGAAATAAATCAAATTTATAAACGATTCAAGAGAAATGTTAAGAAAAAGACCAAGTTTTATAATAAAGTACAAATTATAATAATATTTTATTAACTTTTGTAGATTAATCATGTTATAAAATATAAAATAATACTCCCTCCTATCCAAAATAAAAGTCGTTTTAGAGGGATGCACACTTATTCAAAATAAGTGTCATTTGTGACTTTTCATGCATGTTTATAATTTTACTTCCAAAATTACCCTTTAATTTCTCTCACATCTTAATTACACAGGTTACAATTTCAAGGCAATTCAACATGCAATTTCTCTCACATGCTAATTATTGCAAATTACCTTTTCAATGCACTTCATCATGTTTCTTTTAATTTTGCTTCAAAACCTTTAAGTTCTCAACAACATTCATTTATTTATTTAAATATAAAAGCTGTACACATAATCTACAAGCATAATCTACAAGCAAGAATAAAAAATGAGTGAGAAAGAAGCTCTTCCTTCCCTTATACAGAAGTTGTCATAGATTGATGAAGTAGAAATAAAGAAAGTACAAAAGTTATCACAAGTTGATGAAGTAGAAATAAAGGAAGTACAGAAGCTATCACAGGTTGATGAAGTAGAAAAAAAGGAAGTAAAAGAGGGAGACAATGGAGTTGAGAAGAAGGTTTTGGATTTTAATCTCAATAAATTTTATTATGAGGAAGGACAACTTCATTAACAAACAATATTAGAGATGTTGAAAATTTATCTCCTATATTTTTTCTAAATAAATGTACGTTGTGGTTTTCATTTCAATGTTAGTATCTAGATTAATGGTTTTAGTATTTTTTTTGGTTGATATATTTTGTTTCCAGTAGTCTTCTAATTTGATTATGTCTTTATATTATTGGTCTTCCATCTTTATTTATTTTTATGCTTACTGTAATTAAAAATCAATTGTGCAACAACACAATGATTTTAATATGAAGAAATTTATTTATTTATGTAAAATAGACTTAGCAAAATGTAAGGGATATGACCATCTCACTACTATAATACAATTGATTCCATCGCATTCTTAGGAGTATTTTAAGAACACAATTGATGAATTTATATATCAAAGCTTATTTTGTAGATAACTGGAAATTATAAAGTGTATTCTATTAATTAATTTTATTTGTTTACTGTGGTGTAGTTTAATTATATTTTATGTTTTTTTATTGCTTTAATTTACTATTTTTATTTTCTTTCATGTTTCAATTTTATTTGTGTTCAATTTTTTCTTTTTTTAAGGTAACATTAACAAAAATATAAAAAATAAAATAAAAATAAAAATTTAAGCAAAATGAAGATAATGCAAAACCAATAAATATTCTTTTTAATTAAAAGTTGAAAACATCGAAACTCTAAAAGTTAGAAAGGTGTGCGACTTTTGTTAAGACAAGTCATTCTCTTATCAACCATTAATAAGGGTATATCAAACATTTCATTAGCTTTCTTAATAAGTGTGTATCCCTCTAAAACGACTTTTATTTTGGATAGGAGGGAGTAGAATATTTCGGTACTAGAATTAAATACAGGTCAATATCAGCGACCTATTTCGCTATTTAAAAAAAAAATAGGGGTATTTTTGTAAAAAACGAAAATTTTTAAAAACTCACCCCTCCCCCCAAATAGAGATTAGATCCTCTATTTCAGTTAACTAGTTTTAACCATGTTCTATTAAATCTCATTCACTCATTTATGTGGGATCCCAGACTACAGGGATAAAACACCCTAAGTGGACACAGGGTGCTACCTTCTTCTTTCTTTATTTTTTCTCACATTCTCACTCTCTCTCTTCTTCACCATCATATCTTTCTATTATTAATAATATAATACTTAAATTAATATATTAAACAATAGTTATATTTTTCTACAAAGAATAATTAAAAATATGTTTAAATAAAAATTAAACGGCCTCAAATTTTTGTATTTCTTTTTAAAATTATCAATATAAATATAACAATATTTATTATTAATAACAATTACATATTAAGTACAAATATATATTTTATTATTAAAAATTAAACTTTTTATTTGATATTTTGATGTAATTATTATTTATTATATGATAAAATTATAATATTTTAAA
>JAOQMP010000003.1:31247643-31260605 GCA_027563575.1 Erythroxylum pedicellare
CCTATAAGAGGTTTTGTAAATAATTGTATGATGAAAACAGAGTAATAAATGTGAATTAATACAATCAATGATTCGAAAGTTTAGTGATCTTTGAGTACTTTAGATGATGTCATGTGTAAGTTGGATTTGCTTTTGCTCTAACATACTATTATCATAGGGTATACTTGAGTGCCCTTCGGGTATTTGCCTTATGGTAGTGGGATGTTACATTGCAAGTCATGTGTTTTGTCGCTTCCGTATCTACAATTCAATCATGGAGAGAATGAGCAAAAAACGCATGTGTGCAAACAAAAGCACGTATAAAACAAGGTAAGTAAGGACAAACCTCATGAGGCTCAATACCCTCCTGAGCAAAGTGTCCCTTCTTTCTATAGTTGAAACAAATGAGTTTGGACTTATCCTTCTTACCACGCGCTTGCCTCTACGGTGTTTAGCGACTTGTCCTTCTCGAGGCCCTTGGTACTTAGCTTTTCCTTTCTTGCACTTAGGGCCATCACCCTTGCACCCATTTTGTGTAACTATTGCAGAGATACTACGATTTGCATTTTTGTGCTACACCTCAAGCTCCAAATGGAGGGAAATGTCATCAAAGGTCTTATTGGCCTCATTATAAGTAAGGATCAACTTCACTTGTCTCCACGAGGACTCAAGAAGTGACCTAATGATAACTAGAACTTGTTGCTCATCCATAAGATATAGTCTGCTACCATCATTTCTCGAATCATGGAGAACATCACCCTCAGATGTTCAATCATGCTATGCATAAAGTCCATCATGTATTAATTGAGTTATCTATATTGTGATCAACTACTAGAGCTACACTAATTCACGCCCCAAATCCCAAGCCTAGTGGATGGTGGCTTTAAAAGACAAATATATAAGAGAGAACTCAATGTTTGAGAGTGTAAAATATGTGAGAGAGATGGCAAAATTCATGCTCTCTTCAACAATTTATGCTAATAAAAAAATTTTAGATACTATACAAGTAACTAATTACTTGTTGGCTTTTCTTTTCTCGTCAGATCAAGCATATTTGTCCACTTTAGTTTACTTGTGTCAATGTGAACACACTATTTGCACTATTTTCCTACAAAAGGTAAACCATATTTGGTTTTAATTTTTATAGACTAAAAGATTCAAGTAACAACTCTTATCTTTACAAAGATTAAGAAAAAGACAGAAATAGAATTCTTTTCAGTCTTGTTTCAGTAGACGATAACCAATATTTGGAAGGGTAGAATGACTTCAACTAAGTGTGTTTGTGTTTTGAGTTTGGGGGATCGAGTTAGCCTATTGTGGTGCGGATTAAGTGAAGGTTAAAAGATATCATTCCACTTCAAAAAAACATATAGTTGACCTACGTGTCCTAAATTTATCAAATAGGATTTTTTATTAGACAGAAATTTTCTAAAAAGTTTAAAGTATAAGGACTTTTTCTAAAAAAATCAAAGAGGAGAGGATATTTTTATCTTCTCTTAAACTAGCAATGAAAATTACTAAAATGACCCTATTAGACTATAAACTGGAGCATTGACATACGACATATCCTCGACCACCAAGCCAAACTGATAACGGTTATATATATAACGATTGTGCCGCTAATGATGTTCTTCTTGTTAAATAATGAACTCCGATAAAATTAAAAAAGATAACACATTGCATGTAATATCAAATGCTTCACGTTTCTAACAGGTTAATATGGCAAACAAGAAACAAAAAGTTCCGAAGCATCTGTCTAATTTATAAAGGCTCCTAGTCAGATCACTGATGATCACAAGTCTTGGCTTTAGAAAATGGAGCTACAATAAGTTCACTGGTTCTAACTCGGAAAATAATGAAGAACATTCAAGAAAATACAAGGGTTATTGTCAATGGCACGGGACGAAAACGGATACGTTGCGCTGTTACAGGTTGTCGATTGAACAAGGACCTTGGATGCTCAACTACCTCCTTCAAAAAAACTCATTTCTGAACTGTTTTCCCAATTAAAAGAGAGCACAAACGCTTTGGAAGTCATGGTCAAAGGCCAACTATAAGTTGTCCCTGAGTCCGACCGCAATGACCAAGATGATCATAAGCATATTGCTTCTCCAATCCTCAGAAACCAACTATACGCTTCACTTTCATGCCTGCCTCGAACTTCGTAAACAATACTTGCTAGTAAGATGTCAATAGCGGCTCGTTTGATTTTGTCTCTGAATATGGCATGACAAGACTCAAACTAGAATGAAACCAACCAACCTGTTGCATTAGCTTGCGAATCAAATCACCAACAATGTAAGAAGCACCTGAGGCCATAAAACCTATGATAACATAGTACAGCACATTGCGGATGTAAGGCTTCTGAAAAACATAAGCCTTGCCAATGGCAAGCAAGATTATGCATACTAGAGAAGCTCCTCCAACTAGTGCAAGCTTGAGATCCTTATCATCACTCTTACGAAAAGAGAAACCATAAACGATAGGAGGAAGCAAGCCAAAAATGAGGTATGATATGATAACAACTGTCACATGAAGTGAAAACCTGTCTCTTTTTCCTACCAATGCTTGGTATCGATCATCTTGCTGATTTATTTGGCTCGAAGTCCCTCTTGAACCCTCATTTTTCAGATCTATAAGCTGTAGCACTAAACTGTCAGTTTATATTCATCAGAAAAATGTGAAATAGAATCCTGCAATCAATGCCTACTGTGATCATAGAAATTGATACATGATAAGTAGCAATTGATTTGTATATCATACATGGCAAATACATCAGCCAAAAAATGACAAACTTTGAACAATAATCTTAAGTATCAAAAACAGGGTTGAGAAGACAGAACAACGAAGCTAAAATTAACAAAGTTACAGTTTGCAAGGTTAAGTGCATAAACTAGTTTCACTCTTGTGACTAACAGAATAGGGAGAAACTGGAAGGAGGCATCTCATGAACTTTCCTTTCATAGAATAACTAGTGTGAACAGTATATGGAAATTTTCAAACAGATGTCAGATTTGATGGATGATACCTGGAAAGGAATGAATGAGGCTACCTCCTACCTACAATTACTACGAAAACTTGTATCCAAAATTTGGATCAAATATGAAGAGAAGGAACACTATAACTGTCTCGGAGGTTTGCATACTTTTGTACCAACTACAAAATTGAAGATTATATGCAATTTATGCACGTACTCTTTTCCAAATTTGTCAGGTAACCATTTCCTCGTTACTAATGCTAAACAACGTAGTAGTTATTAGAGTATATCACTTACATTATGGCCTATGATGAAAAGTCCACCAATCAAGTTTGCCAAGGCCATAGCTAAAATATCCACTGCAAAACACATTGAGAACACCTACATTATGTAATTTCCAACATAACCGTACAAGAGAGTAAAATAAGGTTTAAAAGCAAAAGAAAATTGACAAAGATTAGATTTTTCAACTCCGATTAAGCTGATATAGTAAATTAGTTAAGATTAAAATAAATGTTCGCTCCTCTAAATGGGTATTTATTGCTAAGTCATGCTCTTTTTGGGAGACATCAACTTCCTGGTTTGGATCGTTTCACACAATGCCAAGACATAACACTTAAGACATCTGGAATTATAACATTACTTAGTGAAACCCAAGAATGGATCATATATTATTTTAGTAATTAGAGAGAACAATTATAGGGGATTCCTCAAAGGGAGTTTATCTCAGATAAGTGAAAGACACCGGGGACTCTGCATAGAAGATAAAATAGTAGGGGATTTCTTTTTTTTTCCTTTTCTTTTCAATAGAGCTGGGTCTCAAAACTGAGCCTTTGATAAGGGAGAAAGAATTTTGCCACTTGAGCAATTGCTCCCTGGAAAATCTAGTCAGGGATTAATTCTCGATAAGAAAGT
Organism: Erythroxylum pedicellare; assembly: GCA_027563575.1. Taxonomy (NCBI): domain Eukaryota; kingdom Viridiplantae; phylum Streptophyta; class Magnoliopsida; order Malpighiales; family Erythroxylaceae; genus Erythroxylum; species Erythroxylum pedicellare. The sequence goes on from JAOQMP010000003.1 coordinate 31,251,515, forward strand.
GTAATTGATGCTTAGTACCATAGACGTAGAAATATGTCGTGGAGCAGATAATTATGCTTACATGTCGCAGCACCAGCACCAGCTGCAGAACAAATAACACCAAGACTTGTGATTGATTCTATCAAGCCTCCATACACGATACTTTTCAAAATATCCAACCCCACCCCAGTACTTCTCTGTTCATCAAAATTTCCTCCAGCCCCACTTTCCAGCAAAATTCTGTCCTCCACAACAACATTTCTTGAGCTCTGAGGAGACGGTTCCAATTGCTCCGTTTCAATAGTAATTGCTAGATCATTCCCTACACCATATTGTTATATATCGAGAAAATTTAACCAGTTAGAAGTTCACGGCTGCATACATGCAAGGAAATCACCATTAAAAATGAACTCAATCAGATTAATGATAAAAAGTCATACTTATCTTCCACCCCTTTTCATTGCATAGATTGATATCTCAAACACATTCAATTACAGTTTTACATGCACTTGTACCTAAATGAGAAAAAGAAAAACAGTTGTAGATGCACTATCTACTTCATCATAAAGATGAAGGATTGCATGTTTCATCTACCATTTGCATATCAAATAAATAAAACATGCATGAAATGGTATCATTAATGGCATGTCAAATTCAATAAATTGTCACTAACTTATCATATTGTTAAGTATGTTAAAGTGTCCTATATTGCCTAGAAGTAAGAGCAAGATAGACTTGGACAATCTCTTCCCCTTTAAAATGCCTTTTAGGGTGGAATTAGGCCCAATTTCATCACAGATCATTCATGACAATAATACAACTTGCATTATAATGATGGATGATGGGTGAGCCGAGATCAGTTATATTGTTTAATATTTTTCCATCAATTAAAAGAGTTTCCAGTAATATCATTTCTGTTCAAATGCCCTCGAACTCTATATTTACCTTTATTCTTCTCCTTTGCAGCATCACCTATTCCAAGCCCCGCACCAAATTTAAATCTTTGAAGGATCAACATTCCTTGAAAAAAAGAAAGTAAAGCACTTTTGTTAGCCTTATCAGGTTGGATAGACATATCTTTTGTCGATCCTTCTTCAGAAAGCAATTGTTTGGCAGATGAATTGTCCTTCATTGTAAAGACCTGACCACTTTGGATCCTTTGTTGATCCCTTGCTGTTGTGTTGGACTCCTCAAGTACTAAAGAATCATAATTTAAGGGTGATGCAGAATCTACGCAACTTCTCTGTGGTTTCAATGAGATGTCTTCAGCGGGTTTTCCAGTATCAATCAAAATGCTTTCAGAGGCTGTGAAAGAATCACTTTTTTGTCTTTCATAACGAGTAGTATCGTTAATAGACTGATTTAGTATAGCAACACCTGCACAGAATTGAAAAGAAAAATATGCATAGTGGAATGTTAGATGAAGTACCAGAATTGAGAAGAAATAACGTGACAGTGAATCATTAAGCACCCATCCAAATTCCTGGAAATATATCGCTCATGCAATTAAAAGAAAACCACTTTGTTCCTGTACCTCTACTTGAAATTTCAGTGGCAACATTTGATTGGTTTTCCAGCCTTACTGTTGCAATTTTATGATATTCAATTTCTTCAATTGATAAGTTTCCGACATCCTTTCCAGTCTCTTGATCAAAACTTTTCGTATCATTCACCAGTCCTTCAAGACAATAAGATTCATTTGATGGTAAAGCAGATGGTAACAGATCATCTTTCTTGGAGAGTGTCTCAGTACTTATAGACAGAATGGACTTGTCGCTTCCTACAAGCATTTTTTCACGATGTAAATCCTCCACAGTTGAAAGATCTCTTGATTCCTGTACATGTTTATGAGGTTTGGTCTGGGCATCATGTGCAATCAGTACTGGAAGATCATCAATTTTATGTTCAGCAGTAACAGTGCCAGAAACGCATGATGAGCTATATTCATTTGTCCCTTTTGCTTCAGAGTGGCTCATAGCAGCATCATCTGCTAGCATATAAACATCCATTTGCTGTGAAAGATAAGCCAATTTTGGTCCTAAAAACTATATACAAATATAAATTGGCATGGATCAAATAATCTTGGACTTCTATATTGCATTAGTGTGTTGAGAATGATATATCCCAAGAAAACAATAGTTCTAGGAAAACACGATTCATGATTAAGTTAGCTATTTTAGGATATTTTATCTCCTTTTCTTGTTAGGTTAACTTGTATATAATTGACCCTCTTATACACTTGTAAACAATGCAATACAAAAATATTTTTCCAATCTCAAGTTGTGTCATGTATTAGAGCTGTAAGGCTTTGAATTCCTAGGAAAAATCAAATTGAGTGACTGACCTTTATTGCCTGTAATCTTGTGATTCTGACCAACTTCCATAGTCGGGTTTTTTTTTTTTTCTTTTAGCAATCAGCCTTTATTGTTTAGAGATTTTTGTTTCCCATACAGATGTCCAGAAAATCGAATTGGGTGAATGCTTTCATTGCAAGTGTCTTGTGATTCTGTAGCCTTTATTGCTTGTGATTTTTTTTTTCTTTTAGCAATCATCCAGAATTGCCTAGAGATTATTTTTTCCGTTGAGATGTCGGAGGTAGTAGAAACTACCACTACAGCACAAACGGAGGAGACTATCAACGTTAACATCTCGATGAATTGCAAAATATCCAGGCTGTATACAAGTTGAATGAAAATTTTTTACCTCAAATGGTCTCAACTCAACTCATTTGCAGCGTACTAAAAGGGAAAGGGAAGATCAGCCATCTCACAGGTAAGGGGATGAAACCAGAGGATTGTCGGTTTGAAGCATGGGATGAAAAAGATTCAATGATTATGGCGTGACTATGGAACTATATGACACTGAAGACTAGTGATACATATATTTTCTTGGCAACTGTCAAAGATATTTGGCATGCACTTCAACAGACGTATTCAAAATAAAGACTATGGCTGCAAAACAAGGAAGTAGGACAATTAACGAATATACCAATCATTTGAAATCAATATACCAATCAGTTGAAATTTTTGTGACAGGAGCTTGACCACTACAAGGTTTTAAAAATTAGATGTCCTGAAGATGCGATTGTTTTAAAAGGATTTATTAAGATAGAGTGATGTAGGACAAATAGAACAATTATGAACTACTAGTTAAAAGCACAAAATTAGGAAGTGTGGATGGTGTTAGGCTCCTGGAATATTAGGTTTCAAGGTTAAATTTTGGCTAGGAATGCAGAATTTTCAGATTTTGTAAAGCTAGGAATTTAACGTTTGATTGCTGGAATTTTAGGCTTACGATTTTAGGGTTTAAGATGGTTGGAATATAGGTTTTTGGTGGCTAGAACATAGGTTTAAGAGTGCTGGAATTTGAGTTAGGGTTGCTGAAATTTTAGGAAAGAACACAAAGAATGGAAGGTAAGAAACTAGGAATCACTCCTAGGGTCTAAGAATCACTATTAGAATAAAGCATCACACCTTCTAATTGAAACTCTTAAGTTATAGAACAATTCCATATGGCTTTTATTAATGAAAGGCTAAGTACATATATATAGAGTTCTTAGAATCCTTACTCTAGTAAGAAAAGGATTTCTAATTTAAATCATATTCTAATAAAAATCCTGTAAGTCCTATTCAACTAGGATAACATATCTAAAATAGAATAATATAATACTGCTACTTCCTATCTAATAAGGAATCCTAACGCTATCTAAATCTCAGCCTTTATCTTCAATTTCAATTCAATTCTCAATCCTCATCCCACCAAATTAGGACTTGTGGTTGACTAATCTTTCCTTTTTTATTTCTTCTATATACTTTTAAGTTCTTTTGCATCATAGAGTCTATGATTTTTTTATTAAACTTAGTCCAACATTTAACCAAGTTGGAATCTGGATTCTTGGCAAGCATGAAGTTCCATGTTCTAATGAAATTGTGACCTTAGTTTGTGGAGAAGAAACCTAATGCTTAAACCATAAAACACAGATAGCTCTACTATGGTGGCTAAAGGTGACAATAATTCAGCCAAAAATTTTGAAAAGATGGTCAAGCTCATGTTTCTACGATTCAACAAAATGAAGGAAAATCACAGGAGTTAGGTGGCTCAACCAAGAAAAGGTTGAGAGTGTAAGATCTCTTACTAGCAACCTCGACAAACTTTCAAGTACTTGTTCTATAGCTCATTCATGTGAATTTTACTCTCTATTGAATTAAAGTTCTTGGGAACAACTTTTGCCAACTCCTAGATTATGGATTCAGAAGCGACTGACCATATGACCCACTCACCAAAGCTATGTTTTATATATTCCCCAGTAGTACAAAAATAGCCATAGTTGATGATTCATTGACCACTGTAGCAAGTATAGGGGATGTCAAAAAGGATTTTATTATCACCACCCCTTAAAGGGGTGAATTCAACAATAAAAGGGAAGGATAAAGGGAATCTAAGGATTTCTTCTTACTTGACCAAACATCTTCCTCTAAGCCTATGTTTGAACATATACCTCAAAACCAACCAAAAAAAAATCTAAAGATTGTGAGATTTGACAAGATAGATTCAAGGTAGAAGACGATTATTCCTAAATCTAAGCAAGTCCAAGTCTCTAACCCGGATTTTGGGATTGAAGTAACAATTTTTAAACCTTCTTTGCATAGTGAAATTGAATCTGAGTTGAACAATAATGATTAAGATATTCCAATTGCTATTAGAAAGGGGGACTAGGGAATGTACCAAATAGTCACTATATCCTTTTGCTCATTTCCTTTCTTTCAAAAATTTTTCACCATCTCATAAAGCTTTACTTGTTAGCCCAAACCCCAATGCCATCCCTAAAACCCTATCTAAGGCTTTAACCAATGAGAAATAGAAACAAGCTATGACGTGGAAATGGAAGCATTGAAAAAAAATTTTGAGAGTTGGTCCAGCTACCAACTAGAAAGAAACTTATGAGTTTACATAATGAAGTATATGACATATGGATCAATAGAAAGATACAAGGCAAGAAGTCTCATTAGCTATATTTTATGAATTTCAAAAAGATCTATGAATAATAAAATGTTTTGTTACCTTTTAGTCATGATAATATATTCCATCAAGTTCAACGAGAGTAGATGGAAAAAAAAATTAGAGTTAGTAGATCCACCAACTAGAAAGAAACTTATTAGTTGTAAATTGGTTTACATAATGAAGTATATGACATAAAGATCAATTGAAAAATAGAAGGTGAGAAGTCTCTTTAGGTATATTTTATAAATTTCAAAAAGATCTATAAAGAATTAAATGTCTTGTTATCTTTTACTCATGATATCAAAGTCCAACAAGTTCAACGAGAGCACATGGCTTGGTCGATTTTAACTATTAGTTTGAGATTTCTTCCCTGAATGAGGTCTTTACTTAGATACTTTGCACGACATCAACGCGTTTGTTACTCTCGATATTCAAACCTCTATTGCTCTCGTTAGTCGAAATAATGAATTTGAGATTGGGAAGTCATGTCATAAGAACAATAATAAAGGAGGAGGGATAGGCATTTCGTACAATAGGAATTAAAATGCAGGCAAAATTGTTTATCAATATTGTTATGAGTCGAATCATACCAGACACGCAAGCAAAAAGAAGCAAACAAACTATAGAAATCTCGTTAAACTTATACGGCAACTATTACTGACACATACGAAAATAAAGTTACACTTTTTGTCGATGAATTTGCTAAATTCACTCAATATCAAGAAGCATTAAAAAGTTCATCTCACCTTACCACTATTATTACTGACACCTATTTGTTCTTTTTCCTCTTCTTCACAATGGGTCAGTGATTATGGAGCCTCAGATCATATGATAGGTAATTGTTGTCTTTTCTTTAGCTTCCAAAAACACATATCTCAGTCTCATTGTTACCTTAACTGATAGATCTACTTCCTCTATTCCTAGCTTTAATATTGTTAATCTTATTCCATTACTTTCTCCCTCCTCTTTCTTGAATCTACGGGAACTTTTCTTTTATTTACTATTTGTGAGTCAACTCACTCTTGCCTTAAATTGTTATATCCTAGTTTTTCCTAATCAAATTGTCTTTTACAAGAACTCATGAAAAAGAAGATTATTTGTAAAAGACGTGAATTAAGAGGCCTCCACATTCTAGAAACCAAGGTGCCAAGGCTCATTGCTAGTTTAGGTGTCTTAACTCCTTTTGAAGCTCACTGTTAGTTAGGACATCTCTCCTTATCTCTTTTAAAACAATTATGTCCTCAACTTCCTAATATATCTTGCTTAGATTGTGAGTTCTATTTGTTTTTTAAACATCATCATCTATTTTTAATTATTTACGTTACTAAACGAGCTAGTTTTCCTTTTGTGTTAGTTCATTCTTCTAATGTTTTTGGTCCATGTCTTCTTGTTTCCAAAATTGGATTTTGATACTTTGCTACTTTTGTTGATGACTTCTCTCGTGTGACTTGGCTTTATTTCATGAAGAATTGTTCATTTAATAATTTTGTCTACAATTTGAGAACTGATAATGCAAAATTAGTATTTTTTCCATATTGTTTCTACCTACATGACTCAAAATGGCATTTTTTTATCAATCCTCATGTATTGAACCACACTATCTCCAAACAGTGTGGCTAAAGGAAATGTCAAAATTATAATAAGAACCGTATATTTTGCATATCTCTAAAGTTTATAGCAAGTATTACTTATATACAAAATTCTAGTACCTATAAATGAAAACTAATAATTCTAGTACAATATCCAATCTCATTATTTGTGGGATACTTTATAATCTCATGATTTATCGAATATTCTAATATAACAGGAAACTTAATAAAATACAATCAATCAATCAATCAATATACATGATTTGTTCACATTCCCCCTTAAGTTGGTGAATAAGTATTCTCCATTCCCTACTTGGATTCCATAGTCTGAAAAATTGAGCTGCTCAAATCTTTGGTGAGAATATCAACCAATTGACCATGTGTAGATTTGAGCATAGTCACACACAATTTTGAGTTCTCCAGGCCACAAGGTTCCCACCAAGAAAACTACAATATCATATCCTGAAGTTGATCTTCTATTAATAATAAATCCATCGTAATCAACATCAGTGTATGCCTCAAGAATCAAACCTCCATTTCTTTTGAACAAAACCCCCATCCCTAGTGTTCCTTTAAGATATTGAAGTATTCTTTGAGCTGCTCGCAGATGAACTTCCTTCGGACTATGCATAAACTAACTGATTATACTTACTACATATGCTATATTTGGTAGTGTGAGACAGATAAATTAGTCTTCCTAATAGGTGTTGATACATCTCTCTATCTACTGCAACATCCTCCACCACTTTTCCAAGCTTGAGATTCAAATCAATAGGAGTGCTTGCAAGTTTGCATGTTGTCTTATTTGTTTCCTTGAGAAGACCCGCAACATACTTTTGTTGTGAGATAAAAATTTCATGCCTAGAATGTGCAACTTCAATTCCAAGGAAACACTTAAACCTTCCAATTGACTTAATCTCAAATTCCTTAGCTAATCATTGACTTAGCAAGTACTTCTCTTTATCATCATCTCCTATTATCAACATACACTAAAAGAGTTGGAACTCCCTTCGAGGGAGAGTGTTTGATAAACAATGTATGATCTCCTTGACTTTGTCTGTATCCCAAAGCCAACATAACTCCAGCAAATCTTCCAAATCATGCTCTGGGTGATTACTTAAGGCCATATAGTGCCTTCTTCAATTTACACACAGTATGAGTAACCAAATTTTTTCCATAACCTAGTGGAACTTCCATGTAAATTTCTTCCTCTAGATCTCCATGTAGAAATGCATTCTTGACATCAAACTGTTGCCGTTCCCAACCATAATTAGCTGCTAATGATAATAATACTCTAATCGTATTCATCTTTGCAATAGGAGCAAAAGTCTCTAAAAGTCAATCCCACAAGACTAAGTATAGCGTTTTGCTACCAACCAAGTCTTGTATCTCTCAATTGACCCATCTGTCCTATATTTCACCTTATATACTCACATACAACTTACTGGTTTCTTTCCTACAGTTAACTTCACTAATTCTCAAGTTTTGTCTTCTTCCAGAGCCTCCATCTCCACATGCATAGTTTGTTTCCATTTTTCAGTAGATAAAGCCTTAGATAAGGTGAAGGGGATGATAATGGCATTCAGGTTCATAAGGAAGGGTCTGTGTGATGGTGAAAATTTTTTAAATGATAAGAAATGTGCAAAAGGGTATAGTGGTCATTTTGTACACTCTTTGGTTCCTTTTCTGTGGCAATAGGAAGGTCCTGCTGATCATTATTTATATGCACTTCAATTTTATTTTGTAATTCAGGATTAGAAATTGTTACCTCATGTGAAGAATCTGAGTTGGACTCTTGGACTTGCATAGGTTCCGGAACAGCCATCTTGTTACAAACACCTTGCCTTTGCCAAATCTCACATCTCCAAGGGCAGAATCAAATTTTTATTATGGTTCACTTGGTGCTTCTATAAAGGATTCAAATATGGGTTGTTTAGGTGTGAATACGAGCTGATTTGCTAAAAATTAATATTACTAAGAGAATGTAGTACATATATATACATGAATAGGAGTACAGAATAGGCTAGATAATCTATACAGATACAGAAGATAATCCTAGGATAATGTTTATCTCTAAGATACTGTTATCTAATCTATAGAATCTGATTACAATCAGATTATAATATTATGAGATAATATGTATCTTGACTACACTCCCTCTCAAGTTGGATCATAGATATCAATCATGTCTAACTTGCCGATACATTCTTCAAACACTTGTCTTTGACCTTTGGTAAACACATCTGCTGTCTGCTTCTTCGTTAGGACATAAGTTGGGCATATAGTCCCATCTTCTATCTTCTCCTTGATAAAATGTCGATCAACTTCAACATGGTTTGTTCTCTCATGGTGGACTGGATTGTGTGCCATGCTTAGGACTGCCTTCTTATTAAAATAATGTTTTATAGGTAACTCAAAATTGATTCCCAATTCTGTCAATACTCTCTTTAACCAAAGACTTTCACAAACCCCTTTTGCAACTGCTCTTAGCTCAGCTTCTGCACTACTCTTGGCTACCACCT
>JAOQMP010000003.1:31280242-31296110 GCA_027563575.1 Erythroxylum pedicellare
TATTAATTTTATTCTTCTTCTTCTTCTTCTTCTTATTATTATTATTAATTTTTTTTCTTCTTCTTCTTATTATTATAGCTAAGTAATTATGTAGATTTTTTAAGGATATTTTTGTTTAACATGTCCTTAATTTTATTTTTTACCACTTAAAATAGATAAAATTGAGTTGGGAGGGGAGAGGTGATGAGTTTACCTATTCCTCAAATTTAAAGAATAAGTAAACTCTTAAATTATATATTCTATATATATTTTTAACCAAACAAAGGACTAACTTATTATTAAGAATAGATCAGGAATGGAATAGTTACTTCAAGGAAGTAAACAACTAAAGAGAGTTCATGAACAACTTTAATAGAAAGTAGTAGAAGTTAAGCATGCCTAGTTTTTAGTGTAGAAATAATTATTTTATTTTTGAATCCTAATTATTATGTAGAAATATATAAGAATAAAAATTATAATTTTTTTGGTAAAGAGTTAATTGAAAAATTAAATTAAGTTTAAATTAAAATTTTTATAAAATATAAAATAAAAATATTGTCATCCCATTTAACCCTTGTATGATCGTGGCTTTGATGGATAGCTTAAGAAAAATAGAAGCCCATCTGCCTGTCGTGCCAATCGTCAGCTCTCACAACCTCCGAGGTCCGTAGCTCTTCGTGGCCCTGAACCTATCTGCCACTGTCGTCTCTTCGCCGCTTGCCTGGTAGCTGACAGTCGGTCGCCGCTCGCCTAGTCGCCTGCTCGCCATTTCTCTTCCCAATCGTCTCTGGGTTGATGGTGAGTTAAAAGCTACAGACAATGCACGTAAAATTACATGGTCAATCATTAAAACACGAATTCACCTAATTACGGTGTACTGCATCATCCGACTCTTGCGTTTGTCCTCTGTTTATTGTTCTCTTGGTTTCTGTATTTCTGTTTTATTCTACATCGTTTATGTTATTGTTGTTGTTCTGGGTTTCATATGCCATTGATTTCCATTTTCTTCTAAGTTTTGTTTTTCTTTGTTTTAGTTTGCTCAATTTTAAGTTCATGTATATACATTTGTTGCGATGGCATTTTCCTTGTGTTATTCACTTTGTGTTCACTCTACCTTAGAATGGTACTGTTCAGTGTTCACTAGTTCCTTGAGTCTGCTTATCATGTCTGCTTATTAAAAACTGAAAGTTTATTCCTCTTCTCTTCAGTTGGTGGTCTTCGACATAATTTGAAGTGGCTAACTTTGGTTGATATTGATCTATTCGATGCATAAAAATCTGATAAACTTCTGAGAAAAAGTAGATCACAGGAGGATCACAGGAGGACCTTCATGGAGGACCTCCAACTAATGTTGTTTTAAAAATTGGAGTAAAAATTTTGGACCAAGCCTGAACCATACGAGGATGAGTCTGGAACGACCTATTACCATCCCTAGTCTTGGTATTAAAAATTGTCTCTCTGTGTTCTGCAACAACCATCACCAGTTTCCATTTTGTGGATTCTTCCTAAAATCGGAAAACCATAGCATCGTCATTTGGCCATATAACAGTAGCAAATACAATCACCATACTAGGACTAGGAGCTTCAAGTTGAGAGTAAAATGCTTTTTCATATTTTCCTTTGGGTTTGCTTTTCAGTGAGACTTGCTGGTTTGTGTAGCTTGAGAAATTCGTGCTGAATTTAACAATATTTTCCTTTTCTTTTTCCTTTCATGTTTGACAATTCTTTGCTGATGATAATCCGTAGCCAATTGCTTTAGTGTCTTTCAATTCCAATATTTGTTTAATTTTTTTTTCCTACCATTATTATTCGCATGAGACAGTTCTACGACCTCCTCTGATGGCAATTATGAATAAATGTATGATTCTGTTTCTCCAGTAATTGGTCATCACAAACAGGAGGTATGGCTATTTAATTAGCTTTAGCTTTAGTTGTTTTGAACAATGGATCCCAAATTTGACTGCAGTATAGAGTTGCTTCATGTTCTTGCACCAAGTGTATAAAATTGTTTGAAGAATTAAAACTGCCAATGAATGTGGCTTTTGTTTCTTCAACAGAACTATGAAATGTATGAAGCCCTTGGCCTTGTTAAATGACTTGCTCAAGTCTAATGTATTGGGAAAAGGGCGATTGTTGAGTTTGGACGTTGGAGACAAGTATGTTGGTCTGGCTATCTCTGACCCACATTACAAAATTGCTTCTCCTCTAAGGTACATATTAGACACATATCTTATGTTTTATCTTGTGGGTCTTTCATTGTTAACTTGACTGTGCAGTGTTTTGGTGAGGAGCAGTTCAAACATTGAGCTGATGGCTGCCGACTTCGAAGTTCTGGTGAATTTACTTGGTTTTGAATACTTTGTTTTTCTAGATAGTTGCTTTTGATTGTTTCTTGTAATGTGGGAGAATAATGGCATTGAAACCAAAAAACCTTCGAGAAGTAATGCATTGTGTGCTTTACTTCTCATAATCTGGAATCATTGTTGTTCTTGTTTATTATTGAATCATTTTTCAACTCATATTTGATTCAACTTATCTAATCTTCTCATGCTCTTTTTGGCCTTATAATCAATTTTCAAAACCAAAAAAAATCCTGATTTCAGTTATTGTACTTAGAAATCTTGTTCGTTGTAGCTTTTATTTGCTCATGGGAATATCTGCACCGTCGCCTCAGGTACAGTTAATGTAAATGTGCCACCAAAGAATTGTAAATTGATAAGACTGTGATTTATTTTAAAAATTCTCAGCTTTGTTCCATATATGGTCAAGGCTACTTAGTCCTCACTTCAAACGTATGATCACTTCTTATTCTTAATAGGCTTTTCTCATTTCTGCAATGTGTTGACTTTGGCATTTTGATTCAGTTTTGATTTTGACATTTTAGTTACCTTTTCTTGTGATTCATCTATTCCTATTTTCTGATGTCCTGTTTATGTGCAGGTTTCCAAACTTTCCTTGGTCGGATTTGTTGTTGGCTATCCTTTTCACAGACTAAAGCCTTCTCCTGATGTGTGTTGTCAATTTGATCTTTGATATTTTATAGATTCTAATCAAATAATTCTGACATAATTTATGCTTTTCTTCGTTGCTAGGCTCTGCAAGTCAAACTTCTCATTGACAACCTTTCGCAAACAGGGAAACTTCAAGGTGTAAAGTACACATATTGGAATGAATCCTTTACATCAAAGGTGAAAACTCATAGCTTGTTTCACTTGAAATTTGGGATTTCATTCTTTATGGCGCTTTTGATATGAACATCCATCAAACGTATGTCACACATGTTGAGTTGTTCAAGTTGTTATTTGACAAATTTAGAAGTCTTGGGTAAAACAAATTTATTTTTAATGTTTCTTAAACTAATAAAAATGTCTAGGAACTGATACAGGACTTGTTTTGGCCACTCAACAGTACATGCTTATGAGTTGCATCCTCAAATTTATAATTCTTAAACCACTAACCTGCATGCATAATGGTAAAAGAGTGAACAACGCTTCAAGCGTTAGTAATACTAATTTATGGAATCTCACAATTCTTCTGTTTATAGATAGAGGAAACAATGCTGAAGCCTTTGAATTTGCCTCAAGTTCAAATGAAATCTATCATTGACAAGTTTGCTGCTGTTGCGATACTTCAGGTATCTCTATAATCCATCCTCAGTAAATATCTAGGAATTTATTGTGCCTTATATTGTCTGTGGCATATATTGCAGTCACTTCTGAACTTAGTTTTTACACAATAGCATCTCGGAGTTAAATCTATTTAACATGTTTGTGTCGTGGTAGGGGTACCTCGATTTTATGAACAAAAAGCTTAAGTTGGAGCCAAGAGATTGAGGAGCTTTAACTAATTGTAAGTGTTCTGTAAACAACAAACAAAGGGAATTACTTTATGTGGCGTATTTGTCGTTGTCAAATGGTTAATATCTTTAATATAAAATTTTAAGATTTGGGACTGATGTTATGAAAGTAGGAGAATCTGTTTATTTATCAAAACTAAGGGTTGATAGATTTTTACCGTATGCTAACCTTTTTTGATGTACTAAACAATTTGTGCTATAGTAGTAAATGTACAATGCCATATGTTCACAACTAAGTAAGGTGGTTAGAGTAGTAGCATTTATGAAATTAATACTTGTCATGAAAAATCAAGTATAGTGGTTTACTAATGCAAGTTGCTAAATACTGTGTTTGTGTCTAGTCTGTATTGGCTAAAAGATGCATATTTCTCTATGCTAATTGTAATTATAGCAAGATTCAAGAATTACCTATAGAAGGCAAATGTTCATAGCTAAATAGGTTGTTTTAAGTAATTGAATTTTATTTTAACTATTCATCTATAGTTGCTAAATAATAATAGTTAGTTAACCTTAAATATTACAATGTTACATTGTGATTAATGGTATAGTGGCTAGAAAAGATGAAAGTGCAGAACAACGAGAGGATATGCTTTTCGGCTACCTTGCCTAATGATGTGTTTGCATGTCCTATCTGATCTGTTAAGATTTAAGAGATGGTATAGGAAGTGGGTGGTCGTAATTGGAACAAAATGGAAGGGCTAGCTTTGCTTATGGTATTCTTCGTTTTTCTTAGCTTATGAGATAGGCATTTGTCATAATAAGCGAGCAGCTAATTTATGCAAGAAAGGTTTCTTCACTTGCTACTTGAAAATTTTCAAAGATCCATCTTCATTCCTCGAAATAAATGTCATTCTTCTCGCATTGACAAATGTCATTGAAAAACACAGAGGCCACGCTTTAATTCTAACCTCCACAAAGATGTATACAGTCAAAAGCCAGATCCCTGAAAAAGGGATGTAAACTTATAGTACAGTTATTTGCAGTAAGGGATCAGCTCATGCTAGATGAAATTAGTAGCAGTTTAACAACAGCAGAAGACTAGACCAGGGTAGGATTATTAGTTAGAAATGTAAGTTGTTTCAGCGTGGACTCCATCGTTAGTACTGGCGTTGATGGGATATATGGAATTTGTAAAATTAGGTGGGGATGATGGAGACGTGGCGTTCATTATCTTTAGGGATGATATTGGAGTCTGAACTTCCTGTCCAAGTTGATAACCATCAGGAGCTACGTTTCCTTCTGCTTCTGCCTCTACATTTGGTGGACTTGGTTGAGATCTTTTCATTTCCTTCTTCTTTCCCCACAGAAAGGAGTATAAACCCATTATTATGAGAAGCAGGCCAACCAAACTGCATTTTAGTACTTGACGATCAGGATTCAATGTCTCAGCACGTACATTGTGCAAAGAAAGGAAAAAAGAAAAGAAAAGAACATGTATATAATACATTTGGCAAAGTGCCTGCTTAATTATGGATTAACGAGAAAATAAACTCAATATTTTTGTGTACTTACGTTCCAGCATAGATGGCTGTACCAAAAAGTAGAGCTTCCGATATGGCCACGAAAATAACAGCGAGGGGGTTGAACATGGAAGGATAAGTTGGTCCTCGTTTTGAAACTGCCCATGAAATCAAACAGAATGTTGCCGCTGTGGCCAGTGCTCCCTGAGCAATCAAATCGTTCTCCAATAAACATAATGTTTACATAAACAACCATTTTTTTAGTCTTCTTTCTTCAATTTTGTTAACTGGATTATCTCTATCTCTAAATATAATTAGTAAAGTTGATTAAAGTTTGTTTTCAAGTAGTTTACCGAGTAGACGATTGTAACGAGTTGCAGATTCCACCCCAACATCCAGGAGCTCGCTCTTGAGTCTATACACAAGCCTACCACTGCAGATTGCAGACAGGCTAAGATGCAAGTTAACAAGGTTGCCCAGTATTTTTGTGGAAGTGCTTTGATCACCTGGAACTGTGAATGAGCATTCAAGGGAAATTTTATTTTTATATATAAAATAAATAAATTACGTAAAATAGCTGCTTGCTTGAACACAATCTATTCTCTAGTAATTAAAAGTTGTGGTTTGTGTGTATAAATGGTATACCTGCAATATATACCAAGCAGAATATGAAAAGCAACTCCCAAGCAGCATCAAAGATCCACGGAGTCGATGAGCCCCAGATTCATGGATCTTAAAATGACTAATAAGATGATGAGGAGGAGATATGCAAAATGATTTTCCCCTGTACAGGCCAGTTGTGAGTGCGCCTGCTACGCATGACATTGCTCCTAAGCACTTGATTTTGCCTGCTCTTTTATTCAGTCCGATTGACTCAATTCTGCATCACCACCATCACATTTCTCTCTCTTTTTATCTTTTTGGCATCCAAAAAATGAAGTAAATAAAAGCATTGCGTACCTGAGGATAGCGGAGAAGATAAAAGTGACTATTGGAATCAAGTTAAGGAGGTAAACAGCATACGTGGCATCCGTGTCTTTGAGACCGTAGTAGTACAGACCCATCGCCGATGTTATCCTACGTGTGAGTATATTAATATGCGTGTGAGTTTATTACAGGTAGATGCACTTTATATTGAGATGGGCAAGGATAACTGGATATCCATATCTAACTAATTTCGTTAAGATATAGAATTGTATACGGAGGTGAGTTAATCGTCTTCTGCATCCCTCTACGAGTAGGTATTATATATGTACAAGCATATGAGGTATTAACAATCAAAACGGGCATTCATAACATACCCAATCAAGGCATTAACGAAAAGCCAGAAGCAAATGGACCAGGTCAGCTTGTTTATGATATTTCTGGAACCAAACAAAAGGAAAATCAGAGTATGAATTAGCTAGTCGTCTAATCAATATATAGCTATAGCTAGCGGATCATCATCATAGGGAAAGATAGAGGAATGATCATATACACGAGAGAGAGAGAGAAACAGTGAAAGAGTATGGATGGGACGGACCCTTCAAAGAAGAAAGCAAAGGGAGCAACGCAAAGAGCAGCAACGATATGACGGTAGGTCATAAGAGCGAAGACAAAGGTTCCATTAGTGAGTATGAATTTGGAAAGGAGTTGCATTCCGGTCGCAAATAATTGGACTAACAACATGCTGGTAACTGCCTGTGAAGAAACTACCCACGCCTTCACTCTGGTACTACCATTAGTACTACTCCTGGGCCTCATCATCATCTGTATGTATTTGAAGAAGAAGCTTGATAGAGAGAGAGAGAGGATACAGACATACAGCTAGCTCATATATGAGTAGAAGTACTACCATATATATATACACATGTATAGCAAGTAAGTGTATTTGGGTATTAATTACAAGCTACAACTGTCTATTTGCATTAAATGCTAGCTAATTGGCATTAATCCATCATTCCTTCTCCCTCATGCCTTTTGCCTCCTCCAGTTTTCTTGTTTATCCTTCTTGGATGATTGTTTGCTCGTGTTAGTTAGTTAGTTATGCCTCTGCCTATACGAGTCCCTTTCATCTATACGTTTATTTCTCATTCCTGCTATATATGGAAAGATCTTAAAAGAGGTGATTTTCAGGAGAAACCAGAAAATAATTTCCCGCTTTTAAGGGAAATTTAAAATTTGCATCTTTAATAAAAATAGAAACTTCCGGTAAGGTTTAGTGGTTAATATCAAAAAATAATTCAATTAATTGTAATATAAGACAAAATTTAATACTTAGAATTAAAATACGTAATCTAAAAATAATAAATATTGAGTAATAATAAAGAGTTTTAGAGGAATAAGTAATACTAAAATAGCCGTAACTGACGTGGAACCTAGAAATTGACGGAGTACGTAGACATCATTCCCTATAAAAGATATGATTAGGTAATGAAACGAAGATCTACTTCCGTTAACATTTGTACATATATAATAGAGAAGTAATGAGGCAGAATGAGAGAACCTCGCGTGCGTAATGGTGTGGTGCTCATTTTGTGATGATATAAGTTTAATAATAGGAAAGCGGCTTTAAATAAAAATCAAAATGATATATTTGAAATTTATCACTAATTTGACCACACTTTCTTTAGAGTATATAGATCAATTTTTATTTATATATGGTACTTCAATAGACATGCCACCAAATAAATTATAATAAATTGATAAAAAAAAAACTAAAATCAAAAGCTAATTACTACGGATGAGGAAATATAGGGTGTCTTTAATTTATCAATTTTCATTTGATTATCTTTGTATCTGGTAGTTACTCAATAATTACTTTTATATTTTAACTTTTAATTATTGTATTTGCTTTCAATAATCTCAATTTTAATATAATTTTGGGTTGATCATTTGATTTAGTTTAAATGAATTTAACACATTCTTTACTTGCATATATTTATAAACCTAATTCAAAAACACTCTTAGACAAGGATTGCTGGTGCTTGAATTGACCTGTTGTTTACAAGTTTAGGGTCTTCACATATTTAAACTTGTCTAGTTTGTTGTTGAGAAGTATTAAATTTAAAACACTATAAAAAATTGCTTTGGTTTTAATACTTTGATGATAAAGTTGGTTTCTCATTTAGAAAGCTAATAGAATAATATAGGAATGTTTTTATTGTTTGTAGTTTAATTGCTTACCTTCTACTCTCTCATTCTATTTTGTTCCTTTTTACTTGAAAATGTCTAGGTTGAGGTCGATGAGAACTTTGGAGTATAAGATAAACGGTTGACCCTTTAAGGTGACAAATGAAGGGTTTTTAATGGAAAGCATATTATGTAAAAGATTGATCACGTTAATCCCTGACTACTTATAGGCATGTAGTTGATTATTTCTAAGGATAATATTTCAGTTTTTGATGACTTATCATTTACCGTTGTGTCTTGCTCAGATTGTTTGACAAAGAGATAAGCAAAAGATTGTTGTGTGTCCTATGAAAGTAGAAAGCTCCTTAAATCTTGGCCATCTAAATACATTTAAATGCAATTGTCATCAAGTTTGTAACTAGTTTTCCCTTCGCTCCCTTTAAAATATTTCCTTCCTTTTTTTTTTTTTTCCTTTTGTGCATTCTAGATGCCATATTTGTGCTTTTTCTACCTTTTTATTGATTTTCCTTGAGCCTTTTACTTTCTTTTTAGGGCAATTATTTTTTGTTAGGGTGATTCAAGTTAGCATTTCTAACATCTCTAATAATGAATAAATAGGGTCTAGAGTGTTAAGTAATGGTGAGTCTACTAAGTGGGGTGCAAGTGGAGGTTAATTATTGTCCCTCACATCAAGCCAACTATAAAGTTTGAGGTTTGGCTAAAAAAACATTAAATCAAATGACCTAAAAGAAACAAGATTTCAATTTTTTCTTCTTGTATATAGAAGTCCTAGGTGCCTCCCTATGGTTAAGCATACTTAATTTGTCAAACCTAGAGAAGTTAGTGGCTATCTTGATAGATTTAAGTATGGAATGAGGCTTCGTTTATAACAAGTTTTACTTAAAAGTTTTATAAAAGAAAAATCTAGCATAGGTTAGCTTTATCTTAAACTTTTGGGATCTTCTTTATTCCTTTTAGGTAATCCATTGGCTTAGGAGCATGTAACATAGTATAGATCTATTCAAATTCATACACCAATTTCATCCCATAGGTAAGCTCCCTGACTAGTATAATTTAAATGTCAATCATGTTATGAGTTTAAATAAATCCTCAAAGTAAACTTATAGATAGAGTAATTATTCTTATCTTTTACCCAAAGTATATGGCTAAGTGGAGTTTAAGCCAAACCTTGGGAGATATTGATTTGGTCTTTAATAAGATATTACATTTAGAACCCTTACTATCATCACGTGTGAAAGCCTTGTTGGATTTTAAGAATCCCCTTCCTCCTAAGAATGGTTATTGGAGGAAGAGTTGCTCTTAGAATAAAAAATTAACAACTAGCAAACTTGTAAGTCACTTTTTCTATACTTTGTTATTTTATTTTAACATTTTTTATTGGATTTTGATTCTCACATATAGGGATCATCTTAAGCTTACGTCCATAGCCTACCATAAAGAGGATGCCTTTAAGCAGAGAAAAATGGTGGCACCTTAAAAGATGAGGCGGACCTAATAGACAATTGAGGTTAAACTTATCATTAAGATTAAGGTTAACGATGAGCTAATATAGAAGGTGCTTGGTCCTCGTATAAACCTAGGCTAGGCTTACAACTTCCAAAGGCACGAAAATTAACAATAAAATTAAGAATCCTAATTATACAATACTTGTTCCCAATTAAAGTATTAAGGCATAAAGATTCAATCTTAAAAAAAGTTATAGTTAACATAGAGCTTTTTCAATAAAATTAGAAGGTCTTTAAGAAGAATTCTGCAAATACATTACACAAGCAAATATATTAAGTTTTATTGTGATTAATATTTTGTGATGCATCTACTTACGATAATGTAAAGGTACAATAAGAGATTTGAGAAGGAGAGGGAACAATTTACTTGGATCCAATTTGAGATGACCAAAGCTTATGATAAGCTCATTAGGGATTTATATAAGGCTACGGAGGGTTATAATAGGGATTTAAAGACTCACGATACCATGGTTTATTTTTTATTAGTAGATTACGATAAGATTGTCTTAATCTTGGAAGCAAATTAAGTACCTTATGAAGATGGAGTACAAGATGGATACATGTAATTTCCTAAAGAGTAAGTCTTTTGAGACTTAGAATTTTGACAACATGGCTACATTCTTCATTAAAAACTTGTCAATAAGTGCAAGGAGTTGATCAAGTCTATGCACAAAAATTTGGCTATTTATAATATAAGCCATCAATAACGTGCCTACTCCAGAATCTGCTTTTAAGCCTAAGCTTGCAATCATCCATATCAAATAAAACTTTGCTAATGATTTAGGTAGGGACTCTAATGCAGAAAGGTTTAATTTTCTCCATGGTTATAAGTGTCGGACCTTTAACAACCCTTGATAGGTTGGTAATCCGTTCATTGGAACCCTTTAACTGGTTGGTGATTCTTTGATTTATGAGGATTAATAGATAGTGCTTGCATCATGATAATGAGTTTTTATGATCTTCTTTACATGGTTAAAACATACACCAATTGGTAGTAGAATTAGTTGAATAATGTTTGAAATTGGTTGATGAATGTTCTATAAGTGCATCTTCTGGTCATCTTATGGGTGTTTATTTTTGAGTTTGTAACCTTCCTCTAATTTGTTATGGTGCATTCTTCTTACTTTAGTTTCTTCCTCATAACCTTCAGCCTTTTGATCTAATTTACCAATGTAAATCATCTCCATCTTTCACTATATATTTTCCTCTTTACTTTTGCATATTTAGATGTTATGTCTCTCATTAATAAAAAAAAATGTAGCTTCCTTTTTTTAGATTTATAGGTGATAGTTTATTCGAAAGGTCTTTATTTTAAGAGCGTGTTCTACCTTAAAGCATAAATGTCTTAAGTGTCCAATTGTTTACAAATTTATGTCTTAGTGGTGCATTTTGCTTTAAAGTAATAGAATATTATTTATGTGACCTTTTGGAAGATCTAGTCTTAGGGGTGCCTTTTGCTTTAGAGTGATGTCTTAAATGCATAATCCTATGGTAAACTTGCATCTTAAGGTTGTGTCTTTCTTTAGAATAATAGCATCTTAGATAAGTGGTATTATGGAGTTCTACTTTTTGTTAATGCATTTTACTTTAGAATGAAAACATCTATGTTAAGTGATCTTATGATACATTTGCTTCTTATGAGTATGTTTTTCCTTAAATCAATAACATATTAGTTAAGCAATTTGAACATAGATTATAGTTCTCTATATATGAACTTTCAAAAGACAAGCTTTTACTGATAATATAAGTGCAAATGTTTTCCATTTCATGATCAGAAAATCTCATGTTCAATAAAATAAGACAATTTTTAAGTTTTTGATCATATAACTTCTCCAATGATAAATAGATTAAACTACTCAGGGCAAGTTTTCTCTTAGCTTTAGCTCTATATTACACGTCAATCCTCCTTAAACCTAGATTCATTTCCTTCAAATCTTACGTGTTTGGCTTCTTGACATTATATTTCTTTAACCTTTTTTTGTATGTAGTGTTCTTTATAAGGGAGGTGTAACTTCTTTCTTCTAAAAGGTCAAATTCATTTCTTAAGGATTCCTTATTAGCTCTTTAATAATATACATCCAGCTTTATCAAGACCAAGGCCTTTTCTCTAAATGCTAGACTAAAGGGAGACTTTCTTGTTAAATTCCTATTATGGTGTGTTAAAGGTGACTCATTCTCAATATCTTATTTAAAAAAGTAGTTGAGGATCATATGGGCTTTATCTTATGTTACATTAAAATGTGTGGTGGGATCTTTACGCCCTCCCACTGATGACGACTTGAGAGGAAATTTGCTTCCAGTTTGTAATTCTTTAGGCTCAAAGGTGTTGACTTCTTGTTATTAACATCTCTTGAGAACTGCGTTACTCATTTTGTTTGTCCCTCCTTTGTCCTTAGTATATCTTGCTATCAACAATCTTTTGAGGATTTTTTTACTCCCTGTGGATGTGATTTGTTGGTTTAGATAAATATACAAGGATAAATATAAACTATTAGACTGAATAAATATATAAGGATAAATATAATATGTTAGACTAGATAAACATAGAAGTTTGATAAGTTTTTCTTAGAATAGAATTCTATCCAAAGTATGATTGTATCTTTATGTATTGCCTTCATATGAGAGAAAAATGTATTGTAATTTTTATTTACCCTAAAACATCATTGTTTTACATGGTGTCAGAGTAGCATCGAATT
Source organism: Erythroxylum pedicellare (assembly GCA_027563575.1). NCBI lineage: Eukaryota > Viridiplantae > Streptophyta > Magnoliopsida > Malpighiales > Erythroxylaceae > Erythroxylum > Erythroxylum pedicellare. Next base: position 31,292,871 of record JAOQMP010000003.1, read on the forward strand.
TTTGCTTTGTTTTGAAGAGCGCGCTCTTCGTTTACTTAAAATCGTAAAACAACATAGCATCAAATGAACCAGAAGAGCTCTAAGTAAAACAACGTAGTGTCACATTATATTGTTACCTAACCTCCAAGTGTATCCAGTATCATATAGTATATCTGCTGCCTATTCAGTGTGTTCTAGTCACTGTTCAATTTACCATAGAGACTGCCTGGTCATCTACTAGCCAGCAACTAAGCAACTTCACGCTCCAAATTTCTCCAGTTGCATCAACATAATAGCCAAGTAATGGTTACCAAGCAATTTCATGTCGCCAATTTATGCATTCATAGCAACACAATAACCAAGCAGTGGCTACTGTCGCTTACTTCTATTTGCATATGCTTTATCTTAAACTTTCAGAGTCCCACTTCATTCCACAACATCATACCAGGGTTGTAACATATCAACACTCCTTCAAACCAGCACAATGGGTGTCAATGACTATAGCTACATTGAACCACATACATCGCACTCCACTAACATTGCAATAGTCTTATGCCCACCATCGTTACACTACACCAACACACATCTCAACCCCCTGTTTTCAACCCTCTGATTGTATACCCACCAAAGATTTTGGAACCTATATTTAGAAAACCAAATAGACTATAGTGGTCTTTTATTCCTACAACAACAAATAACCCATCAACACAACCAATTATTATCTAACAAGATCATTATACTTTTCCCTCAAGTATTATAGTTGATGAGTCCAATTACTTAAAGTGGTCTCAACTTATGGAGATGTGAATAAGAGCATGCAATAAGGCTAGATATCTCATTGGGGCAGTAAAAAGACCTACACTTGAAGACCAAAATTTTGAGACATAGATTATTAAAAATCAAATAGTGAAAAGTTGGCTTATTGATTCAATGAGTCTATTGCTGATGCAACGATTTATTTGTCTTCCTATTGCCAGAGAAAAATGGGAGGCGATGTTAAAAACTTTCTATGAGGGATCTGATGAAACCCATCTATTTGAATTGAATCAGAAATCTTTTTCAACTAAACAAGATGGTAAACCATTATTAACGTACTACAATGAATTTGTGGCTATTTTTCAGGAAATTGATCATAAGTCAACTTCTCAAAAAGAGACTATTGAAGGAATAGTCCAATTACATTCAGTAATGGCTAGGCTTCAAGTTCATATTTTCCTAAGTGGACTTGACTTTGAATTTGATCAGGTTCGGGGAGAAATCTTACGCAAAGACCTAAAACTTGACTTGGAAAGCTCATATGCATATGTAAGAGAAAGTATCAACAAAGAAAAATATTGGGAGGATCTCACTCAATCTTTGAACACTCAATATTGTTGGCTAATCAAAACCGATAAGGATCATCATCTTGCTCAAGAAAGAATCGCAAAAATTAACCCAATAAAAGGTCTAAACATTTTGGGTATGATTATTGTTAGATCCCTAATCTAGACTGCGGGATTGTGCGAGTGTTGACGAGTCTTGACCAATGCTTGGCATGCAAGTTGGCACGAGAAAAGCGTGTTGACGAGGGAACAAGGAGAAGTCTTGCAAGTTGGTGAGCAAAACTCGAGGAACTTGCGAAGTAGGCGAGGGATGTGGGTAATATCGATGAAGATCTCCAGAGTAGGCAAGATTCGATATGTGTGGGAACGTGTAGGCGTGCATTAGCGAAAATCTTCGACGAGACGTAAGATTCAGATGCAAGGTCACGTGGAGTTAGCGAACTAAGTCATATGAGACCCAAGGGTGTGCGAGAATGCGCAAAGGTATGCGAGACGTCGTGAGGTTACGCGAAGGCATGCGAGCGTGATAAGGTGCGTAAGCACTTGACTTCGACGAGGCAGGTTGAAGGTATGTGAACTATGCAAGGTTTTATACTAACTCGGATTGTGACTTGTAGTTAGTCATAGAGCGACAAGACTACACCATAAGTGAGCTTGATCATGAAAGATGGGCTTGTCCATAGACGTGCATTGATGGACTTATGTGCGGATAAGTTGTGGTGAAAACACATCAGTAGTGACGTGGCAATTGTAGATGATGTGGCATATGATGATGTGGCGGACAAGATTATAGTGAATAAACATCAGCTTTAAGAGATAAAGATCATGCGGAAGGATCATCTGAAGATAGAGGAGATCTTCGTAGATAAAGATAATCATTCCTAGATAGGATAATCTTTTAAATATGATGTAACTTAATCCCATTAAATAGGATAAGATTGTGATCTTAGCTAGTAGATTTCTATTAGGACTCTTAGTCATCTGGAGGAGCCTATAAATAGCTCATTAGAGTTGAGAGCCAATTCAAAGATTCAATCAATGAGGTATTCATTAAGAGAAATCACTCAGAGGAGAGAGCTTTGAGAGTTGAGAGCTTTTGGGGAAGTTTTCATTATAAGGGCTTCGAGTATGGAGTTCCTTGAGTGCTTCGTAGAGGAGGTACTTGTATCTTTTGTTAACATTTTGTTGAGGGTTAATGAAAGAGTAGCTTTGGCTATATTTAAATCTCTTGTTTCTTTCTTTACTCTATTTTACACTTGTGTTATTTTGTGTTTGAGAGAAACACTTTAAATATTTGTGTGTGCGTGAGGTGTTTGAGGGCTAACGGAATTGTTCGGCAATATTCAAGTGAGAAGGTTGAATCTTGCTTAAGCGGACCTAAGCGGGATTGCCGTATGAAGGTGGGCGCGATTTGTGGTAGAAGTTCGAGTCCCAATAAAACCTTTGTGACAGCTGGTATCAGAGTCAATCTAGAGTGATAGCTAGTGGAAGTAATCTAACAAAAAGTGTTACTAGAACAGAGGTGATTCTTGAGTCTCTAGCCCCAACGGATGAGGGAGTAGTTATTTTACTGGAACATATTGCAGCTTTAGAGAGGAAGCTTCAAGCAGTTATGAGAGCGCTCAAAGAACAAATGAAGGCTCGTGAGGAGATGAGTTATAATCTATTGGTGCTCAAGCGTGCGATGGCAAAGTACGAGACAGGTGTCCGAGTAGAAAGCTCTATGGTGAAGGTGCGAGAGCCACAAGTTTTCGATGGCAAACGAAGTGCCAAGGAGCTCGAAAATTATATGTAGGGCATGGAGCAGTATTTTGTAGCAGCAAAGGTGATGAACTCGGAGAAGGTGTCAATCACAGCAATGTACCTGGTGGGTGATGCGAAGCTATGGTGGAGAACGAGAACCTCCAACGACATCAGTATGGGTAGACCTCCCATCGAC
>JAOQMP010000003.1:31322636-31335572 GCA_027563575.1 Erythroxylum pedicellare
TTAAGTTTTATTTAAAATGTAATTATTATCAGTTATAAAAATACAACTACATTAACATTAATAACCAAATAAGTTTTTGTTTTTATTTGAAAGAAAAACATAAACAAAAAGCTGAAAACGAAAACTGAAAACTGCAACAGAAAAACAGAAGTGGAACCAAACGACCCTGTTATGATATTTGTTAAGCATGGATTCAATATTATTTTTAAAATGGGGTTTATTTATTTAAAGTATCATTAAATATTCTTAATGCAAATTTAATTGTGCTAGTGATTACATCTGTCATTAATTTGCTTGTGGACAATTTGAGGGATCTCACATGTGAGTATATCACAATTTAGATTTTAGGAGTTACATGGGTTATAAGAGGGTAAGCTACAAAAATCATGTAGTATTAAGGTCAATCCTTCCATTGAAAGTGACATAACGTAATGCGCTCTTGGAGATTTTAATTAAGTAGAGGTATTGGTTAATAAGCTTGAAAATAAATGGTTGAGTTTGGAGAGAAAGCAATTTTATAGTCTAAGTATTTCTATCAATCTAGATAATAAATATCCTTTAAATTTATTAAATAATGATTGTAAAGATGATAATAGGGGAAGTAATTATATGGGCATAATTCATATCCAAATTATTTACTTAGTTACTTGCTTTATTTAATATACTTAATTAATACTTTGTTTAGGTTTGTTTTGTTTTGTTTTACCCATCAATCGGGCATTTTATTTTTATTGTTAACTTGTTAGTTGTAAGAGAGTATTCTAAATTGTTATAGCTTCTTCATGGGATCAATACCCTATTTATCACCCTATCACTTATCAAGGATAATGCATTTGCCTTAGGTTATAAGTAGATAATTTATAAAAGAGGGGAAACTTAATAATTGTAATGTACATAATAAGTTTTAGGAAACTTAAGAATCATTAGTGTTGTCTTTTATTTCTTTGCTTTTGTTTATCTTCTTTGTTTACTTTTATTTCTCTTATTTTCTGTGTTTGGTTTACTTTAAATCTCAAGTATTAACTTGGTGTATTACAAAGATAAGAAAGTCTTATTTTCTTTGAAAAAGACCAAGAGAATAAAAGAACACTTCGTTGAATAAAAGAAGAATGACTAAAAATGAAGCCTAAGACATATAATGGAAGAGAATCATTATGACCATGCTAGAATATATGAAACCATCTCTAATGGGGACGTAATCAAGTATTACAAGACCAAATATCAACATGAATGATGTATGCTATACATACATTATTTTTAACTTTATATTTATAGTATATTGCTTGTGTTTTAGATGATTTTGAAGGACTTGATACTTAATTTAAGAAATTTTATCATTTTAGGTTATATTTATGCTCATATAAGGAAAAAAAAAAGCAAACTTAGAGAATAATTAAAGTGAGATAGAGCAATTTTAGAAGATTGAAAAGAACTTTATAACATGGCAATGTATATGGTCCCATATTGAGGGTCTATGAAGGTGGTTGCTCATGTTTCTCTAGCTTATCCTATACACTCTATGTTAACCCTTGGATAAGGAACACGATATCATATATGATCATGTATGTGTACAAGTGTTAGCATTATTATTTTCAAATAAATTTATAGTGTTTCAGGATCTTAGCAAATAAAAAAGGTAGAAAATAATAAGTTTTGTCTAGGAAAAATAATTCAAGTGTCAGTGAAGAGTTATTTAGCATTGACTAACCATTCAAATATTTAATTTTCAAATGTAAAAGAGATTATGAGTTGGGTGTTTTAATCTTCAAATATTTAATTATTCATGTGTGAAAGAAATTATGAGTTGGGTGTTTTAATTTACGTGGATGATTAGTTAACAATTAATTTTTCACGTGAACTTATAAAATATTAATAGACTAATGTTTTGAACTAAATTGTTAATGTTATAACAGGTAGGCCACTTAATTGAAAATTTTAAAAGCTTGGGTATCAAATTGAAAAAATCTTAAAAGGTTATACATTTTAGAATTTCTTATCCCAAAGAAGAACTATAAGAGTATCAATATTTTTCTTCAATAAAGACACATTAATCTTCAAATCAATAACAAGCAAAATATTTTAAGACTTTATAAGAAAAGAGATATTAGTGAGAAATATTTATGAGGTGTAAAGTAGTGAAAAATATTTATAAACTGTATGCTTTTATAAAGAGATTGAGTAAAGAAAATTAATTTCTTTTATATTTTAATTCTTCAAATGTAATATATTATTAGGGTTTTGAAATGAAATGAAGTTAAAGGAGATTGAAGAATAGTTGAGATTGAATAAATTTGAAACACTCAATTTAAAGAGATAAACATTTTAAATAGATGTTTGAGTTTTTATTTTGATTAAGAGTTAAAAGGATATGGTATTGGCTAGTGCAATAAAGGATTAATGATAATGAACCCTAAACTTTCACTAGTGTATACCATCAATCTTGCAACATAATACTCACTAGGCCAAATCAAGTTTTTTATTTTAATAAAATTTTTAGGTCTTTTGAAGTTTATTTTAAAAATGATTTAATATGTAGTAATAGGTAAACTAATTTGCTAATATTCATATATTTTAATATAAATATGTGAATTTAAGTAAAATTTAATTTTTTAAAAGCTAAGTAAAATGCAATTGATAAGTTTAAAAGGAAAACAACTAATAAGTAATAAGATGATTAAAAAACAAATAATTGAATAATGAATACTAATGAATTAAATTTAAATTACAACTTCTCTTATTATTTCAAACTTTCCTTTTCCAAATCAAGAACTATAATTTTAGATATAATTTATCTATTAAATTTAAATCTAATACATGAAGGTCTTGTTAGGTAACAAGTAGTTAAGAGGTGGGAATCATAATGCAACATGCATTCTTAACTTTTAGTTATTTGATTACTGATAATAGATAAAATATGAAATGACAAAATCGGAATGAATGTTAAATACTCTTGGACTTTTATTTCTAAGGAGAGGTGTGAGTATATGCCCGAATAAAAAAAATCAAGAATAAAAGATAAAATATATTATTAGAATAAATATTTTCAAGATACTGATTCTTATAAGAACATTATCATCAAAATTATCTTTTATATTAACTTTTCTAATAATTATTTTATTTTGTTTGATTAATACTTTTATTTTTATTATAAAAATTATTCATAATTATTTCAAAATTAATAATGTTATAAATCATTGAGATGTTTTGATTAATTATCTACTAACTAAATATGAGCAAAAAAATTCAATATTTCTCTCTTATTTATTCAACACAACTTCTTTTTTTCTTCTCTCTTTATTTGTGTTTTGTTTCAACCGAAGCTCTCTATTCGCTCTTGGTCTTTGGTTTCTTCTCAACATATCTCTCTAATCAATTTTTATTTTTCTAAACTTTTTAAATTTCCTTTTGCGATAGATTCGTGTTTTTATTTTTATCAATTATTATTGGAAGACCTTCATCAAAGGAGTTGGTTAAAACAATAAGACTAATTGATAAAGATGATATAAAGGTTGAGGTCTTTCTTACTATGCTCGATGATATCAAAGTGTTGTTTGGTCGAGACGTACTCGAGTCATCTCAATAATCAAATGATATTATAATATCTACTTTTAAAATTTAAGATTAGCTTATTTATTTAAGTAATACATCATTTTGATTGATTCTTATAAGGATATAATTATCAACATTCCACATTACTTTATTTAATTTATTTAATAATTAATTTATTTTATTTCAATGATTTTATATCATAAAATAAGTTCATTATGGGTTTTTAATTTTATTCTTATAAAATAATCATACTTAATTATTTAAAAATTAATAATTTATTGAATCCTTAAAAATAATGTTAGCGGTTTATTTATTAAATACAAAATTTTTATTAAATAATAATAATATAAATATTTAATTAATTATTTACAAAATCAATCACACAATAATTAAATATAAGTAAAAAATTTTCATTATTATTATTAATTTTTGATATCAAGCACTGATATAAATATTAACTTCTATAATCTCATATTTAATTCTTACATACCAAACATACATAATTAATAATTTCATTTTCATTCTAACTTCCAATTTTCATTTTAACTCTCTTTTTTTATTTTAATTCTTTCATCATTGATCATCAAACGAGACCGAAGAGTTCCTATAACTCTCTTTTCTTTTTTTTTCTTTGTTTATCTGACATTCTTACTAACAAACTAATTAGTAATCTAAATATTTTTTAAAATATCTAAATTTTAGATTTTTATAATTTCTATTTTTTTTAGAAAACTTATTTCTTATATGTTCAAATATTAATAGCTAAACATTTGTGACATAAATATTATACGTGAATTAATTAAATATTATTAACATAAAAATATGACATATCACTTAATTCTGACATAAAATAATAATTTGTTATAGTCATTTTAAGTTATTAAGTTGAGTCGTGTCTAATTAGTTTAAATCAAATTTTAGAATTGAGTATTAATTATAGTACGATTTTCATTTTTCCATTACTTTAACAAAATCTAAGAAAACGGAAAATCATAAGGATTTTTTTAATTTTAAAGATTAAGAAAATTTATAAAAATTATTTAGAGCACAATAGAACTTATGTCCCTTTAAAATGATATAGAACATTTGAAAAGATAAGTTATATTATCCTTGTATATTCTTTGTTGAAGGTATAGAAATTTTAAACTTAATGACAGGTTGACATTTCAGTAAGATTTATTAGAATTAATTAAAATATTGATTGGTTTAAGCACCAATTTGATAAAACATACCAGAGACTTCCAACGAACCGTTGGGAACTTGCTCTATAGTGAACATTGGGAAGAACGATAAGAAGTGCTATCGCATTAAAGAATTATCGTGGGTCGGAGAAATGGTAGGTTATGTGGTGTCTGGAAATCCTTATCCAATTCCACACACTTGTTCAGACCAACATCATCTACGTCATCGTCCGCACGCACCAACCATCATCAACAAAAACACTGTTTCTTCGATTGCTAGTGCCTGTAGTAATAATAGCAGTAGGTGGTGGTGTAGGAGATACAAAAGGAGCAGAAGTAGTAGTGGTAATGGATGCTACCGGATCACCAGACCTGGAGGTTTTATCAAATTGCCCAAACAAGTTATTAGACAATGGTGCTATTGTAGCTGCTCCAACTCCGCCTCCACCTCCTCGTTTGGAAGCTCTGCTCATTATAACAGTCTGAGAGTGTTGGAATGGGATCAACTTTCTGACCTGGTCGCCTCTTTTGCCTCTACCTCTTTGGCTCGTCAAACTGTTAAGGTACTTTCCTTACTTACCAACGACAATCCTTGTTCATAAGTAACAACTTTTAGGCCTTATTGGTAGGCTCAGCTTTGGTCTCTTAATCGGACATACGAAGCCAGTTTGAGGCTCTTGGAAGAAACCAATGCAGCCGTTGAAATGCAAAAGCATGCAACTTGCCGCTTGGATTTCACCTCCATCGACTCTCTTCTAGTTTGTCCCAAATTTCCCTCTCTCTCTCTCTCTCTCTCTCTCTCTCTGTGTTATATAGTAATGTCGGTAACATGGACTGGTAAACAACGCACTCCATATGTTCGTTATTTTTCCATTGAAGGTGAAATCTGCTATCCAGCGCGCTCGAAGAGGCTTGCCAGTTGCTGCAAATGAAGCCATGGCTGTCGCTTCCATGCTAGATTCTGCTCATAATTTGCAGTTCAATCTCAAAGCCACTGTTAAACAAAATGCCGATTGCTTTACACGTTTTATGCCTCTTGCCCAGGAGGTGTCGGTTTTCTTTCACATCTCTTTACTGCCTTATGTCTGCGTGTTTTTCTGACTTGCGTTTCCCTTTTGACTGAACAAAAGAACGATTCCTTGCAGATATTGGAACTTGTAGTTTCTCGATCATTACTCGGGATGATAAACCAAGTGATTGATGAAGATGGCTCAGTTAAAGATTCTGCGGTTTGTATCTTACCATTTTACTGAATGTCTTTGGACGTTGAAAGGCTTTTCGGTTATCTTGATTCGAACTGATAACAAAACAATCCAATTCTTTTCTGGTGCTGCTTATTTTCCAATTTATTTAGTCTAACATGCATCTTGATTTCCTACCTCAGAGTTCTGCCCTTAAACAATCACGTAATCAAGTTCGGATGCTTGAGAAAAAGGTACGGCATATTTTGGCATTCATTTGTGTTATTGTTCTGGTAATGTTATTACTTGAATAATTATGTTGATATCCTATAACGCAACACCCTTTGCAGTTACACCCCCAGGATGTTATGAAAGAAGACATCCATCAAATTCTTTTATGCGAAGACTTTTTTTAAAAGAAAAAAAACCTCTTTATACCGTTCTATAGAATCCCATATTGCCTTGGTCCCAATCATGAAAGTTGAACAGTTTCGTAGGAGCTTCATCTCCTACTTATTGTTGCATTTGTCTCCATTTTGATGGTAAGGAGAGAGGGGGTGGGGCGAATGAGAGTTTCTGTTTGGAGAATCTCAAATCTTGCCTTCAATTTAGATGCCTAGTGTTGTTTTTCTTAACTTTTGGTCTTTCAATTTTTTGCTAGAGTTTCAGAAACCCTCGTGTTTGGGATGTATATTTCTGTCAGGCATGTCATTTTTCTCTTGGGCTACAAAGTGTATCCAAGCTCTGGTTGGTGCCTTGAGCTTTTTGTTACTGTTTGATAAGTCATTTTTCATCAGTGGAATGTCTGTCCTAATGACCTCCAATTTTTGGTGTTTCACTGGGATCTTCTATTTTAATTTTTTCAGATATCTATTTGAATTACATTGCCACTAATACATGTTCATAGACAATGTCTTCTTTAGAAGGAAACTTTAGTAACCAAGTGACTTCACATATCTCGTTATCTGTTTTCTTGTTGATGCTTAAAAGCTTATTAGTGTTAATTGTCATCTGCTCTACCATGTTTAAAATTGTGTTATTATCACTTTTATTCAGTTACATCAATTGATGGATGGCCTTCTTAAGAATGAATACGAAGGAACATCCTTCATGGTAAGATGATCTTTAAATGCAGCAATTGCTTTTTGTACTTTATTTTTTCCACCATTTAACGTGACACTATTTGTTCAGGAAGTGAGTAATGTTGAAGGTAGATGGTGCATAAAATCAACAAGTCGTCAGCTGCCAGATTTTAAGGGTCTTCTGATGCCCAGGTGCATAACAATTATTTTGCATCATTTGATAATTACTCTCATGTGAAAAGGAATATTAGTTGATGGTTTGCAATAAAGAATGCTCATCACAAAGGGTATTCTACAATTTTCTTGATGAAAGTACTAAATATGGACCTTTTCTGACATCTTCTTTGCACTCTGATCATCGTTTTCCTTTTGGTGGGAAGGGTTTACTAAGTATTCCACTCTGAAGTAATTTCCACTGTAGTAATTCAGGAGTAGGAAGCATTTTGGAGCCACTCGATGCAGTTCCTTTAAATGATGAGCTGCAGAGAGCAAGAGCTTCGGTGGCAAAGGCAGAGGCAGATGTGCTTATGATGTTGACAGAAAAGGTAGTTGTATGTTGAAGTTGTAACCGCATCTATGTCATGGCTTCATTGACCATGTTTTAGCCTTGCTATTATCCATATAGATGCAAATGGATCTCGGTGACATTGAGAAAATCTTCAACATTATCATTCGTCTGGATTCGGTAGATTCATTATCTTTTCATAAATGTACTTCTGTAGTTTTCTTTATCTTGCTTATTAACAAGCATTAATTATTTCTCAACTAACTATTTATTGGGGAAAAAGTGTCACTATCTGAAAAGGGAGTAGTTGAGACTTGTGAGCTTGTGAAGTCATATTTTGTTCATGCTATGGGAAAATCCTGAAAAGTTCAGGATATGTTACTGAACAGTAAATAATGGTCACAGCCAGAACACTGGCATTTTGTTCCTTCAAGACCAAAACTTCCCAAAACATAGTTGCTCATGCAAGTGTCAAATTAAACTCGTCAATGCTTGTAACTTCATTTAATAGCAATGGTAGAACCATAATTCTATCTTGATGATTGTTTGTATTTCTCAGTTGCATCATTTAATTGACTAGTTATCCAGATAAACATCAAACTACTTGGTATACTTGTTCCCTTAAAAAAGTTATCCATCAACATTTGCATCTATTGAATGGATTGATCTTAAGTTCCACCAATTTGGTATGGTTCAAAAATCTTGGCCACAAACATAAATATTCTTTGACATCACCTTCTTGTGCACAAACTACAACTCTTACTTGTAAGAAGAGCCATTTTTCCAAAAGACCAAAATAGTGCCGAGCACAAGAAATGCTTCTCTTGTTCAATGGAAATGTCCTCACTATTTTTTGCACAGTGGTGGAAAAAAGACAGCTTGCATTTAAGATATTTAGGATTGCTGCATAGATTCTTCCATGAAACGAGGACCTTATGATATAACAAGAGAAGTTTATTTCTATGCAGGTGTGGAAAGAACTCTACTTCCACATCACTGTACTTGCCTTCCTTACAGTTCATCTTTGTGTGCAGAACTCATTTCTTATGTTTGCGGTGAATAATCATGTACTGATAACTGACTATAGCTAATCTTGATTTTGTTTAAAACATGGTTATGTGATTTATTGCTTCATCATACTCTTTTCAACTGAAAAACCATAGGTCTGAGCAATATTGGTAGAAAGGGATGATCTGATTGACAATGGGCTTATTACCATACATATCTTTTAATTAATGAGTTGCACATTCAGTTTTCCCTTTATCAGAATAAGTGGAAAGTATATATGATTGAAATAGAAGGCGGTGTACTTAACTAACAGCACTTAAAGTTGCTAAAGATAACCTAAAGGAACCAAAAGTAACAGACCTAAAGATGGATCTGGAACCATGAAATCAATGAGAAATTTGCTTGTGTAATCATTTCTTTTTTCCTGGTTCCTTTAATTTTGGTTCTTGTTTCGTAGATCAACGCCCGGGCAACTTACAGCCTTTCATTTGGAGGTGTATGTCCCAACTTATATCTGCCGCATGACATAAATGGGCCTTCCTGTAAGAGAGACTGGTTACTGTATATGCCTAAAGCTTATCACCCTTTTTTACTGCAACAACACAGGCAAAATCAGAAGAAATCGCAAAAGGGTACCAACAATGTTGCTGCAGTAAGTTACCACCAACTAACAACCTATAATCCATAGTCCTTAATTTTTACCTAACTTATACTTCGTGTGGTGGTGTGTAACTCCAATTACATTCACGAGATGCCAGTATTGAAAGTGTAGTTGGTAGCAGTCATCCCTATTAATGCACTTATGGATTTCATTATAATGGCGTATACTTTCTGGAGGAAATTATGGTAAATGTATAAGTAGATATTTTCCAATGTAAAGGAGAAACTGATGAAAATTTTTTAATGCATGTAAATTTTTATGGCTTTCAGTGGCAATCTCTTTCTCATGTCATTCCTTTATATCTTTTTCCTTGTATTTTTGTGGCTTTTCAGATGAAATACTATTGTATGACAATGAATTTCTTCTTTTCAGGCTTCTGAGCAGGAAGAAGCTCATCCTGTTCCGGTTGATTTTTTTATTAGTCAAAAAACCCGAGTCTTGATTATAACTGGCCCTAATACAGGGGGTAAAACCATTTGTTTAAAAACAGTTGGATTAGCTTGTTTGATGGCAAAGTCAGGTTGGTTTAAAATCGTTTCTCTGTCATTTTCTCTTCGCCATCTGCCATTGGCTATTGAATGCTCAGGCTAAGCTCTTTTCTTCCTGTGGTCTGTTGAATTTTACATCTTCTCAGTCTTCCGCTCTTACATGCTTTTCCCTTGATATGATACCAACGTATTTAAAGGCACCAAGACTTTTAACTAGATCTCAATTCCAGCAATGTAAAAACCAATTAATTGATAAAAATTTTGCAAACTCAAAGTCACATGCCTGTTCTGTGGATTGGTCAGGTCAACTGTTATCATGAGATTTCTTATGGAAAAGGTCACCAGTTTTATTGCCCATGTGGCTCTTGATAAAATAGAATTATTTTCTGGGATAAAGTTAGTATGTGCAGATATACTGATTATCCTTTATTTTTAACTGGACCTTTGATGGTCTGATGTAACCTTATTCTAACTTGAATACAACAGGCATTTATGTTTTGTCTACTGAATCTATACAAATTCCTTGGTTCGATTCTGTCTTTGCTGATATTGGTGATGAACAGTCCTTGTCCCAATCTCTGTCAACATTCTCTGGCCATTTGAAACAAATAAGTGTAAGAATTTCCAGAATTATTGTCCAGCTCATTTTTTTGTGGATTAATGTTGAGAAGATGTAAGCAAATGCACTATGGTTGCTTTTGTTTTTCTTTATTTTTAATTTCAATTACATATCATTCCCAGTTGCATATCTTAATAGACTTTTCAAACATGTCATGTGGCATCAACAAAAATGGGCATATTGTGCATAACCAACTTTTTAGTTTATTAAAAGCCTGGACTGGGAGTCTGTGGCAGTATTGGTGTATAGGAAACCAAACAAGTTTTCAGTTCAAGAGATTTGATTTAGTTACATGCACGATCTTTTCTATATGCTTTATAAAGGATGTGTGGTATACATTTCTGAATAATGTAATTTATTGAGGAACAAATGGTTATGAAATTTGTTTGATCATTTTGCAGGACATACGATCTCAATCAACAAGTTTATCCTTGGTGCTACTTGATGAAGTATGTTTCGGACAGCCTTTTTTCTGATAGCTTTTCCCTAGCCTATATGGTATTCTCACTGCTAACAATTTATCAATTTTGACATATAGGACTCACATGTTAGAACTGTTCTATTGATTATTATGCCTCAACATAATATTTTCTAGATGAGTTTAATGATAATCCCCCAACTTGCCAGGTGAGACTAAAAGTGGAAAATATTGGTATTTATATACATAACTTCTGCCCATTTTAGGTTGGTGCTGGGACAAATCCACTTGAAGGAGCTGCACTGGGTATGTCACTGCTGGAATCTTTTGCTGACACTGGCGCCTTACTGACGATTGCAACAACACATCATGGTGAACTGAAATCCCTGAAGTACAGGTGAAATTGTCACTTGAAGATGATATTTCATTGGTGAATGCCACACTTAAGTTTTGAGTTTTGTCATGTTACTTTTCATAAAACTTACTTAGGTATGATCGCATCTCCACATACTAGTTTAAAATAATAGAGGCAACAGTTTTGCACAAATTTTGAGGTATAAGGCCTTCTTGCCTACTCCTTTGGCCAAACGTTTCAAAATTTTCTTTGCAGTAATAATGCCATTGAAAATGCCTGTATGGAGTTTGATGAACTGAATCTAAAGCCAACTTATAAAATTCTCTGGGGTGTACCAGGTTTGTCTTCTGTCTCAGTGAAGCATTTTGATATCCAGTGGAATTTGCAGCGTTGTGTTTGTCATCTGTTGTTCCAGATACTAATATCATTCTTCTTTCATATGGATGTTCATTTGAGAAAGGAAAAAGGCCATGATTTGATAATAAACCTTTTTTTCTGAAGCTCTCTCTGAGTAGTAATGACACCATTGCAGTTTATTTTCATCATCTCCTTGTTACACTTTAAAAGTTCATATTTGGAGTACAGCCCTAAGGTAGAGAAGACTTTGTTATTTTGCAACACCATCGAACTGAAATACGTAACCTTTTATTATGCAATTGAAAGTGGGTTCTATTTATTAACTGCTTTCTGTCACGTACTAGCTGTCTAATTCTAATGACTGGTTTTATTTCCTTGCACCTCCTCTATGTTGGTATGAAGAAGTTTCTAGATCATCTAGCCTACATCACGTTTCTTTCGAGAGACTTGTCAACCCAGTTCTCTCAATTAGAGTAGCATATGCATTATAATGCATTCAAAGCTGTGTCTGGGTTTGTTCGCAAGTTTATGTTTTAGGAGCAGAAGCACACCCTTCAACCCTTATCTTCATGGGTTGAACATGTAGTCCAACAGGAACAGGAACAGGAACAGGAGCAGAGCATCCAGGGCACAAGAGGATGCTCAGAAACAGGAATAACCACAATGCATTTGGTTAGTTTAAAGGGATGCACTTACATGATCTTGAAGCCCTGGAAAAAAGATTTGATTAGTTATTACAGGATAAAAATGGAAAATGGAATATGCCTGTGAATTGCTGACTCTGCAGGGAAAGTATGGAGAGAGAGGGGGGAGAGAGAGAGAGGCCTTGGTGATTTGGGAATTGTTACTTATGATCCATAGGACTCGGTTTTGCTCTGGATATACCTCAATTTAAATAGTCTGGAATGATCTTCATGTTAAAGCTGGTTGATATTTTGATTATTTTGTTGACTATTTACCTTCTTATCTTCTCTCCAATAATGTAGTCCCTATCCCTCCACCCCCCACTCCCTGCTCTTTTTCTTTAAATAGTTATGAGTTACTTCTTATTCGCAATGATGGTACATGATTATTTAAGCTTCTCTTCTCTTGGTTAATGTCAATTTGTAGGTCGCTCAAATGCCATCAATATATGTGAAAAATTGGGACTGCCCAGTATTGTTTTGAGCCGTGCACGGGAATTATATGGTGGTGACAGTGAACAAATCAATGAGGTAGCTGAAATGTTTCAGCAAAGTTGGTTGACTTAGAAATATATTTTGCATTCTTTTAGCAGACCAAAATGTTCATTTTTTTTTCTTTTCCTAATTAATTTTACTTGTATTTTTCATATAACTGCATGAAAATTAAATGAAAACCCAAGGCATTATTTATCCCATTGAGAGAGTACTGAAGAATTACAGTGGTCTTCATTGTGAGGGAAATCACCATGGTGGATAGACTAGACTTTTGTAAAGATTTCATGATTCCAACTGTTCTAAAATGATCTAGTAAGCCATGGTAGGTTTGCAAAGATGTAATCTTCATTGTCT
>JAOQMP010000003.1:31344685-31362340 GCA_027563575.1 Erythroxylum pedicellare
CCTGAAGATTGTTGATTGAAACTTCTGAGCAAAATATCCAAAATCCTACTAACGGGAGAACAATAAGAATAGTTGAAGAGGAGGTAGGATTTTATAAAAGAGTTGTCGCAGAGTTAAGAAAGAAGGAAGGGTTGAATTGGCTAGCGTATTTTTTAGATTAAATTCCTGAGGAAAGTAATATAAATACCAAGGGGTGCTGGGACTTAGAATCCAAGTAAAGTGCTACTCCTTTGCTTAGATTGGGAAATTTTTTACTTTCCTAACTACTCAAAAAAATGAACCAAAACTAATAATATAAATTTTAGGAAAAAAATTACTTTCCCAAACAAGAATCTATGCCAACCAAACAAGGCCTAATAGTATTCGTTTGTGAAATTTATCAATAATGTGATGAATGGTCATATACTCACAGCATTGCTTTATTAGCTCGATATAACAATATGTTCAACTTAAAAACAGACCTCAGGGATGACCTAATCAATATGACATGAATATCATTGTTAGTTTGATAATCAAAGAATGGTTTAAATGATCATCAGATATATGAACCAATACATAGTAATCAAAGAATGTTTTATACTAGTGGAGATTGTTGAAAAGGATGAGTTAAGCATTCATTCTTACATTTTCTAGCATTATGACCAGAATTGCTACATTTACTACATTTTTGTACTTAACCCTTTCAAGTCAATTTATTTAGATTTTTCAACTTATTAGGCTTATTTCCTCCTCTCCTTTTAGCTATTTTAGGTCTTCCTGGCATAACTCTTTTGGGTGGGGGGTTTATTACTTCTGCATCAATAGTAGGCCAGAAAATTGCACCTTTAAGAGGTTGCAACACATGCTCGTTTGATGCCAGGAATTTTGATTTCTTATAGCAATCATTCATAAATGCTTTCGATCGTTACTTAGAATGGTGAATAGTACCATCCCTCCTAAATGCACTCAATAGCTAGCTTTGGAATTTTGTCTTTAGAAAGCTACCATCAATACCAAAAATTGACCTCAAATGCCTCCATCCTCTTTTCATGGCATTAAAGCAAATTTACGATCTTTTGAACTACACAAAAGAGATAAAGATGTATGAATAAATGAATAAATGTCATAGATATCGTTGTTGATGATATGTAAAAATTTAATTTTGCATACCTACAATAAACATGACTTTCACTTTTTTTAAACTTGACATTGTATTATGTTCACACTGTGTAATCCACAACAAAATCTCTAAATTCTTTAGTTGATCCTAACTTCATCCCTAATCTCCAACATAATGCGACATCAGATTGATTATTCCCAATACTACTACTAGGTCTTCGCAATGTTTCACTGGGCTCTTCTCTGCTTGGATATTCATCACTATCAATAAAACTACCACAATTAGTCGAATTAATTTTAATTAGTTAATTGTTATTTGAAATCTCAACTTATATAAAACTCTTATCCTGGTCTCTATCATGACCATCCAGCTCTTCATCAAATCCTACATCAACTCCTTCACTTACTTTTACACCGACTCCTTTGTCAACAACTATTTCATTTGGTGGATTGTCACAAGATTTCATTTGATTCAATCAATCTCAATAGTTAGGTAAATTGAAAACTAGGTACATTATAATAGGCCGTATGAACTTAAAGGTATCCTAGCTCATTTCCCATCTCCCATATTTACTTGTAGCTAACATAATCAAGGTCAATTTTATCAAAAATGCTTATTTGCCCGTCAACATATTTCAACTTTGGTTCTATTATGACCTTTCCACCATAAAATAACCTTATACTACGAAATTGAGTCATCATACACCAGTTCACAATAAAAGGGAAATGAAACTTGTCAATAGAATGTAAGAAGCTAATAATTACATCATTACCTTTTATAGAGAACTACATGTTATAATTCTAATTCCTTATTATACTTTTGTTTAATCGATATTTAAGCTTTTTTTTTTTTGTGCAAAAGTTCCAAATTTTCAAAAAAATTTCAAACCTATGTAACTCCTTTCCCATCTTCCTTATTAGGACTTTTAGTAACTTCTCCTTTAGGTTTTCCTATCTTCGTTTAAACTAGATAGGTGGTGATTGTATTAAACTAAATTATATTTTCAATCCCATTTCAATTAATAACGTGTCAAAAAATAAGCAATATGTATTAAACAAAATATTTATTTTAAGGCATTTTGTTGTACATAGGGTTACATTATCAACTTCAATTCCCTCCTAAAGTGTCCATAATGACCAAAAGATAAATTAGAATACAAATGAAAATTATAATATTTTATGCATTAGAGATTGCAAACAAATATATAAAGGCAAGTGTATTACTAAAAAGTCGACATTTAAATGATATTATCAAGTTTATTATGGTTACTACATGCAATTATGAAAGCTTGGAGTACCAATTTATAATTAGAGGACAACATAAGCACATAAAGATTTTTAAATTGATAAAATAATCCCCATAAACTTAAAATAATAATCATGCATCATAAACAAAAACATCGATACCATTTTATGAATATGGTTTGTTTCAAGTTAAGAGTACACTTCAAGATTTCAGAACTAAAATTGAAGATATATTTGCTGATGTTACTATCAAAAAAAGAAAAAGATAAGTTCTTCAAAACAAGGCAAGCATAATTTTCTCACCAACATTTATCATATGGTGGGCTCAATTTGCTCAACTATAATCTATAATTTAATACTTTCATTAAGTGAATTAGAAGTTTAGGAGATAATGTAATCTAAAGGTGGGAATCCTATAACTAGAACACCTTAAACAATGTTTTAGTCAAATGAACAGAGCCAACTAAAGATTTAAATGATCATGTGTCCCCACTTTTAAGATGTGAAAAGAACATCTCATGACTTCAATGCCAAGTACCAACTTTTTAAATATGGAGAACTATGTTACTTTTATCTTTGCCAACATATTCACTGCTAACATCCAGTCTTCACAAATAAATCAAAGAATAGGGGACCACAACATACAAGAAACACCTCAACAAGCATTTCAAGCTTAGGTGGACAATAGGGGATCACAATATACAATAAACACAAACAAACAACTAGACGATTCAAATCAATAAGAAATAGGGGACCACACCATATAATAAATATAACAGCCAGACAAAACAATAAATCTATCACAATGTATTGTCAACATCTTATTTCCCAGAAATTCGAAGAGCGTGCAAGTTTCTTCTAACATTAGAACGAAGCGCGGAAGAAGAAGAAAGAATCAAGGATTTAAAGATGTCTGAAGTGAATAAGAGAAATTAGGAACTAAAATTGTCTAAAAAAAGAAGAGAAATTAAGAATTGTGGAAGAGTCAAAATGGTAAACATTGAACATGCTCAAAATGGTGCAAATTGTGAAAATTTCATAGCGTTCAACACGATTCTATTTTAAATTCAGAATTCTACATAGACATTTTAACTAGCCCTAAAACTCACTTCCATTTTTAATTCGTCTTAACTTATTGTAAGGCCTACTTCTATTTTAAATTCAAACTAAGTTAGGTCCTACTCTTATGCAATTAAAAAAAAAACAGGTAGGAAAAATGTCAAGTAATATTCTACTGGCAAATTTAGTCAGATTTTATGTCCAGGTAGAGTTTCGTTTAAACGTTCTATAAATGTTAGAGTTTAACTTAAATTTTGGTGTAAACGGTAAAGTTTAAAATGTTATATACGAGTAACATTAAAATTTAGAAGTATAATATATAAAATTTGTTAACTTTTAATGACTTGTAAATAATTAATGGGGTTATCTTTTCCATTTTCATTAAGAAACAGTTAAGCGAGGCCGCCACAGAAGAAGTTGCTTCACACACGTGTCAGTCGTTCATAGTTTTATCATGAAAAAGTAAAAAAAGGTTCACGCGAGTGAAAATCGGAAATGGAGCCGTTGGGCACGTGAGGGATGGAAGTCAACAAGTCATTTTCGCACATTATCCCCATCTTTAGGCCTGATTTTATGAGATGAAATGAGACAATGCTGCAATTTGACCAACATTTCACATGCATTTCCACTAAAGCAATCATATAATCTCTTCTCTTCTCAGTTTATTAGCCCTAACAGTACCTAAAGATTGCTATCCAGTATAGAGAAAAGCCCATTTTACTTGCTTTTTAGCTTTTATGTTTTAGTTTCGTTGGGTTGGATTGGGTTGCCTAACCTATCTCCATCTCTTTTCAAGTCTCCTCTCTATAAATACGTCACACGCTACTCATGTCTACCCCCTCTTTTTTTCTCCCCGTTTCTTGTTTGTGGCCTTTCTATTTTCTCTTGGTGTTTGCTTTTGTTAGGTTCAGCGAGTGTGAGCGCGTGCGGTGTGTGAAGGGGTTGCCGGTGGTCATTGCCTTTCTTTGTTTTGGCTTTTATTCCTGGATCAGGTAAGCTATCGCCCTTCTCTCTCTCTCTCTCCCCCTCCTCCCTTTGCAGTGGGTGGGTTTGTTTGTTGTCTACATTGTTGTTGCTATCTGTATATAATATAGCGTAGGATAACATCTATCGTTTAGCAGTACTTCGATTAGGAATTAATTTGCTATTCGAGCGGAAGCTGGCCTCTATCTGCCTTTTGGGTTGGATTGGATATGTAGTTTTAAGGAGAAAGACTTGCTTTTAATTCAGATCTGTTTCTGGGTAGCACTGTTATTCTCGTTGACTGTTGACCCGTTCGATCTTTTTTGTTCTCTAATCGTTTACGACATTCATAATGCAAATTTAAGCTTGTTTCTTGTAAAGATGTGACCTTTAACTCTTAGCGTGTCTTAGTTTCTTTTGGTTGCGACTCCGGTTCCACAATGTCTTTATTGTAATCTACATTAGCCTTTGAGCAGAAAGGCAACAAATTTTAGCGGGAAGATTCCGTTAACAGAATGAAAGGTGGAGCCTAGTTTGTGAACATGTAGAACCACTTGAGTATTTGGAAGCAAACATGACGAAACAATAAAAGTAGAAGGAAGGCATTCAAAATTGTAAACCCTTTTTTGGAGTTAAAGAGTTCCTTCTGTTCTCTCTCAAGCTTGACCCTTTTTTCTGGATTATTTTGGGCTTTGCAGAATCATTTCAGTAAGACCTTTCACGTCGCACAGAAGCAATGGAGGTATATGGAAAGTCTATGGTCTCAGAACATGGCAACGTTATTTATCTGTCTTCTATTCTGGGCCGAGATGGGCCAGTCCCTGTCCACAATTGCGATTGGAAATGTGAAAATGAACATGTATGTGGAAACATGTTCCGCTGCAAACTAACTGGCCTTACCCACATTTGTGACAAGAACTGTGATCAGAGAATTTTGTATGATAACCATAATTCCCTTTGTCGAGCAAGTGGCCAGATTTTCCCCCTTTCTCCTGCGGAGGAACAGGCTGTCCGAGGAGTTCGCCGGAAGCTTGATACTGACAATTCCCCCACTGATAGCTGTGCTTTTAAACGGAGGCGTGATATGCATTTTCATTCCTCTCCTTTCGAGAGATCTTTTTCTGCAGTCAGTCCCATCTATAGCCAAGTCAGAGATGGCATGGACACGAGCTAGATATATCCCTATCAGATAATTGAAATAACGTTTTCTCCTTTTACTCTTCTTGTTCCTTAAGAAGTTTTTCCCTAGTCTTTTTCTTTTATCATGGAACCAATTTGGATAACTTGAACTGTCAGCACTCTAAATGATGGACTTGATGTGTCCTGCCTGTAGTAACTCTTTATTCCTTTAATGTAACGTAGCACTTCCGTAAGCATAGGTTCACTTCTTGTAGGATATTCTTATTAGGTTCTGTCCCTTCACGCTTGAATGAGGTATCTGTTCTTCATTTTATGACACTTGAATGGGAATCCGAAATTTAATGACTGAACTGACGCTTTCTGATTTTTGGGGGACATTACGATTGTGCTGTCCTTAGCTTCAACTTATTTACTTGCTTTACTTTTCAATCCTGCATAAGGCCTTTTTCCAATTTGTCTTATGTGTATATTTATATCGTGTGTATGTATATTTAGTATGGATGTATTGTTCTATTACTGATTCTTTTTTTTTAAAACTGTTGATTTACTAGTATCCTGCAACTCAAATCAAGATCTGTTGCTATTGGATAGTCTTTAGCGGTTTTTGACATTGCAGCAAAGAATTTCTCGAGTTCTTCTGTAAAATAGAGTTTTTGCTTGGTTGAAATACTGTGCTTGACTCTTTTAATTGCAGGTTAAAGAGGATCTTGTGATCACTTGCTCGCTTCTCTCATTGTTTGTTGATTCTATATATGATCACCTGAACTAAATGTTAATTTTTGCAGGGCCTGAAATGTGTGCGATTCAGGATGGTTTACAAGAATTTTTCTATGGAAAATAAATGATGTTATAACGTGCACAAACTGATCTTTCTAACTTTCTTTGTAGGTAACTTATATTACAATGGTGAATGACACACTAGTTTACAGTTAAGTGTTGATGCCAAGGAGGAAGACTTCAGCGATCTTTTGCTTTTTGCTTGAATGATGGAACCCTTATTGTATTTTTCAATTGATGTTCGACTGCAGTTGTGGTTATAGAGTCAACAAATTCTTTATGCTTGATCAGATTTCGTGGAAAGGGATGTATGGGCTCAATTGCTACGATTTTGTGGTTGCAGAGAGTAAGTTGATTGGGTCACAAGATATGTTGGACAACGGGGCTCAATTGCTACGATTTTGTGGTTGCAGAAAGTAAGTTGATTGGGTCACGAGATATGTTGGACAACGTGGGACTTTTAAGGTTTGCTGTAGAATTATGAAGTGCACTTACTCCGACTGTGGTTAAGGGTTCCCCCATCTGGCCCATAGTTATGAAGCGTGTTAAACATGCAGACATACTGGTCGACTTGCGCTAAAATGCAAGGTAATGGTTTCTGTTCATATCAACGCATTGGATTGAATCCAGAGGCTGTTTGTAATTTTCAAGGTGTAAATTACATCTAATCCTATCTTGGTTAAAATTTTGCTATATTACTACCTTCTAGAACCTTATCTTCTTTGGAATTTTGGGCAGTTTCGGTATTGCAATCTCTATGTCGATTTTAAATTTCATTAGTTTGCTGGTATTCAGGGGATTTGATGTCAGACGCTGTTTGTGATCTGATTGTAAATCTTTGATGAATTCAAAATTGGTTTTGCTCTCCACATTTAAGCTATCTGCATCCTGTCTTGCTCAATGAAGTTCTCCTATTATTCCTTCTTGCGACGTGATGGCATTGTGACCTGTTGCTTTTAAAATGATTAGATGTCAAGTATCTGAGGTAAAGGGTGTGTCATCCATGGTCAGGGACAATGTTTTGAAAAATTGAGTGGTGGATGAAAGACGGACACCATAAAAGGGGTGACCTGATCAACAGTGATGATCCATGAGTATTTGGTTATTAGACATTGACTGCAGCAGCAAGAAGCTCATTGAAGATGATAGTATCAGACTAATCTGAATTTGGATGCATGAGAATTACGTGACGCTGCATAGGGTGTTCTACTTAAATCTAGGAAGGAGCAAACTTGTCTGTCTAAGGGCTCTCTTTCTCATGCTTGGCTAATAATGGGCGTGTCTTCAGTCAACGGTGTGCATGCGGGACTCCCCATGCATCTTTTCATTCTTTCTCGTTCGTATGTAGGCAGTGTAATTTTATGGATCAATTAAGCCTAGGGTCTTCATGAAGGGTTTCCATTGTGTCCATAGACCACCTTATAAGGTATTAGGAATTTCCCAAAATGGGATTGATACTTTGCCCCAAAATCAAATCTCTGAAATTGTCTATGGCATTCTTATTTCCCAAGTAAATTCCTTTTCAGGTTTGGCAAGAAATCTATTCGTTTCTCTTTCATGAAAATTTTGTGGTTCAGTTACTTTTCGTTTTGTTGGCGTTGGAGGGGAATTATATTGGCAGAGATAGCCTTGATTCCTTGACCTTAACGCTGAACGCGAGCTGAATGATAACGGAGAAGAGGTTTGCATGCAATGCAAATATCATCTGAAAGAAAGGAATCACTTTTTAATGCGGCCACTTGCGGCTGGGACGTTCAGCGAGTTAAGCAACGTAACCCTTCAGTTTTTGATTTGTCCGTCTCCAGAAAATTTCTCTCTTCCTTCTAGATTCTTTATGCCTACAGCTACGTACTTATGTATAGGTACTAGGCCTTGCATGCAAAATGCCACCCTATCTATCCCCCATACCCTACGCTAATAATAGTACTCAAAATGAACATGAACGGGGTACCATCCTGCAAGTCCTCGGCTGTTGCTTTCTACTCGGCCATCTTTAACTGCTTATGCCTCCTCTTCTCTTCTTGTTACTCGTGCTCGTTCACCTTAACAAATGACTGTCCCTATACCATATGGCCTGGCACCCTTGCTGGTTCAGGCACCGCCCAACTTCCTACGACAGGGTTCCAGTTGGATTCTGGACAAACTGTGCAAATCCCAAGTGCCCCTGGTTGGTCAGGTCGGATATGGGCGAGAACAGGTTGTAAATTCGATGAGTTTGGGATGGGGACATGTCAAACTGGAGACTGTGGAGGAAGGCTGGAATGCGATGGAAGCGGTGCCACTCCACCTGCGTCATTATTCGAGATAACGCTGGGGAGGTCTTCATCCCCCGATGACAAAGATTTCTACGATGTCAGCTTCGTAGATGGCTACAATTTGCCTGTCATAGCAGCTCCTGTGGGTGTCTACGATGCTTCGTCATGTAATGCTACTGGTTGTGTTTCGGATATCAACAGGGGTATGTAATTTCCCATAAGATCAATATTCAATTCTTTTTTTTGGGTTATTTAGCAACAGACTTGTATGTCTGACATTACATCATTGAAGGTTGCCCAAAGGAACTTCAGGTAGTAAATGGTGATGAGGAAAATGGAGATGAGGGAGGAGAAGTGGTTGCATGCAAGAGTGCTTGTGAGGCATTTGGGCTGGACCAGTACTGCTGCAGTGGAGAGTTTGCAAACGCAGCCACATGTCGTCCTTCATTTTACTCCGACATTTTCAAGAGAGCTTGTCCAAAGGCTTACAGCTATGCTTTCGATGATGCCACCAGCACTTTTACTTGCAAAGCTTATGATTATGCCATCATTTTCTGCCCAACGACAACTGCTACAAATAGTAACGGGTATGCATTGCTCATTTACAATGCCTTTCTCACATGATATCAATTATTCGTTCAGGAGTACAACTATTATTCTTCTTTATTATGTAACTCTTTCTATTTCTTTTTCCCACCATGTCCTAGCAAAGAAAGGAATAACGATTTCTAATCCTGCAGGGTCAGGACTGTGCCTCCAGTTATTCATAGTACCCGGAGTAGAGAAGCTGCGGATTTAGTTTCCTCCTCAACCATTATCCTACCACCCCAAGGGTCGATCCTTCTCCTTATCATCGCTTTATTGCTGCGGAAGTAAATTACTTACCAAACCCATTCAGTCCAAAATATTGTTGCCTAGATCGATATCAATCCAACGGGCAATAGACTTATTATCATGAAGAAAAGGACAGCTGAGAACAGCTCTATATCTTATTAAATTTATGTATTATGCATAAGCATCTATTGCTTGAAATGTATTACTTCTCTAAGCTGTTGATGCAATTGGTTAGCCACATACTATCAGGTAAACCGATTGGACGAGTGCTTGCAGTTAAATGATTCGATTACGATTATAAGGATTTGCATTTGAAGAAACAAACTAGTAAGAATGTGACCTTGGATATCCTGTAGGGAAAAGAAGCTGTGGACATATTCTACACGCACTGCACTCGTTATTTTGAGAATGCAAGAGACTAAAACCTTTTGGATGCGAATAGCCCTTATTTCTTTGTTTTAGCTCTTTTGGATACTAAAACCTTCTTTTTCGCTTTCTTTGTTGAGTGCGGCTTTCCAACTTTGGTCTTACCCTTTTTCTGTACAACTCCCTGCAGCACAAAAAATGAACATCAATATCCTAAAAGAATGAGATAGTAACAACTGTGATCTACAAAGAAAGAGAGAGTGAGCATACTGATGATTTCTCAGCTTTCCCTTTACTTTTCCCGTCTGTTGGTACTGCAATGCCTTCATTCTGATCAGATTGATGATAGAAACCTTTGGGTATCACATCCACTTCTTCTTCAGAATCGAAAGAGAAACCTTCGAGTGTTCCTGTCATAAACCGTATTCTTAGTAAAGAATAAATCCCCACTTTACGTCATAGAAGAATAATAACAAAGTAGTGGTCCACAACTGGAAGTGCATGTGTGCTTTCTTTCTTCATCTTTTTTCTGGGTGGGGGTGGGTGATTGATATTTCAAGCATTTGAAAATGAAACCAATTGCCTTAGGAATGTCATTTAAGAATCCCGACCTTCAACCATAGTTTCAGCTTCGTAGACATTTGACTGTGGTTTTAGTTGAATAAAGTCATCCATAATAGCCTCTATCTGATGAGAAAACAAAACAAGTTATAATAAAAGCAGTTAGCTAGAGAAACCATATGACCTTTTTTTCTCTCTTTTTTTTGACCCACAGCACAGTTTCAGACAATGGATAGGGACCAAGGTAAAAAAGTAACAAGGCAACCAATTTTTATAAAAATATGGATTAAGTGCATATTATTCTAAATGATGCACAATTAGACCACCACACATAAGAGACCCCAAAAAGCAAATGATCAGTCAACAAACCTTTGCCTCAGACTGGCCAAAGCTAACCTGAAGAAGTAGAGATATACGTTATTTCTGAAAGAACTGAATTAACAAAATACAACATTGAGGGGCTTTTTAGCCTCCAATTGGCATTTTTAAATATTAAAAAGTAGAGGTAACATACAACACAAAATGTCCTGGAAGGAACAATTGTCGTTCTGTAAATTGTTCCTGAAACAATCCAAAATAAATTAAAACCATGCCAATCAGATGTAGACTCAAGCTCAGTGGAGACAATATATTCAACATGGAGAAAAGTATACAACTTTGAAAGTGAAGGGAAAGGAAAACAAGCAAGAAGAGTGAAGACACATATACAGACAAATATTATAACACATTTAAATAGAAAATTGAGACAGTTAAGCTAAAGCGCAGAATGGTTTCTGAACATAAACGGGAAAGATATTTTTTACTTCTTAAATCCAATAAGAAGATTTACCACCCACTAGAAGTCTTCAGATAGCTGTGATTCTGTGAGAGAAAGCTAATGATAGGTGGAAGAAGATACACCTTATAATTACTGTAAAGAGAAACAATCATCATAGAAGAAGAAATAGTTACCCTTCAAGTCTAAGTACATTTCACAACTACCCGATGTGTTATCTGGAATTATTACCCGTCCTACAGCTCCCATATCACCACTCAAATCGATGGATTCACCTTCAAACTCAACAACTGCCTGTATAATCCATCAAATTTATGTAATCAGAATCGGATGTTTTACAATTAGAAATAGATAACAAAAAAGACAGAATCTTTCATTTTTATTTCAAGATTACAGTTGAGAAACTACAGTTTGCTAATATAAGGAAAAACACATAAACCAACTTCCATAGTAGTTTTTAATGACTCCGAATTATGTTAGTTGCATTGGAAACGTAAGTTCTAAACTTGAGAATTCACCCCATATTATAGCTTTTTGTGGAAGAACTTTTAGGTAGTGAATGCTGTCTTTTGTAATTTATTGTTACTGTGGTACAAAGCTAACCTTCGTGTTATATTGACCTTATGATGACGTGAACTGAAACATAACTGGATTAGTTAATCGTATTATGAATATTATATTTATGAAAACATATAGTAGTTGCAGTTGAATTCCGAAATTCATATCAACATTTAAGATTTAACACTATTTTAAGTTGGAGAATTTGTATCGTCTTAATCCTGCAATACAAAGGTATAAGATTATTAAATATTTCAATAATTTAGTGAAAGATTGGCCAAATGAATTGCATAAGCTGTGAGCAATATAAACAGCTATTGAGATACAATCTTCATTTTAAGGAAATGATAGTTGAAGTCCATTTTGTCATCGCATGATAAATTACAATAGCAACAAAGTGTGACGTTGATTGATTATCATATATCAATCTCATAAGTTTCAATCGAACATGTTTAGGAGAATAACTCCCAAAATCCTCCAGTAGATAGTAAAACCATAGCAACACAAATGCTGCAATAGACATAACTCCATCATACTAGAATGATTTACAACATTCTAGCTTTTACTTCTTCACCATACCAAGTTTTCTCCCACAAATACTAAGGAAGTGGAATGCCTATTAGACATAAAATAAACATAATGAACATTTGAATATCACAGTATGTGAGTATGTTGTTCATGGTTGAGGTAAAAGAAATCCTGTCCAAGAGCCTATTTAACATATCATAAGGTACAAAATGTTGTTTCACAATGTTCAACACAAGAAGACAAGAACTGACTCACCACACTAACGAAAAAAGGCGATATCAAATCTTGTGACAATAAAAATAAAAGAACTTTATAACCGATCTTCAACAACGAGTTGGATCAGAACATGGTTCTCCCTTATTAGGTACACCTCTAATGTTAGGGTTAAAGCAAGTATCCATATTTATCTCCTCAAGCATAACAGTACCACACCTAAAATGAACCCCATCTTCAATCAATATCTCAGAAATAGATATAGAGGATCAAGTGAAAACAAAGGCATTAGCAAAGAGATAAGGTACAATAAGATATGTAATAAGAGGTAGGATGGTTACTCGTGTAGGAGCAAGTACCTTTGCAAAGAGATATACGCATACTGACCTTAAATAGTGAGTTGTAACTAAAGGAGTTGATACAGGAGAAATCATATTTATAGCAACATCAATCATAGCCTCACTTAAAGAAGACATATTCTCATCTTTAGAGCAGTCAGCCAAAAGTCTAGCTTAGGCAAAGGTGAGGGAGAAAAGTTGGAGGAGTAGTAGGTGGCATAAACTTCAAAAGAATTTGCAACTAATGGAAGATGGCCAATTAGAGGACAGAGAAGTAGAGAAGTGAAGGCATGGAAACACAGAAGGAGACAATAGGGAGTATCCTCAAAGAGTAACATCTACATAAGTGAACTTCACCATCATAGAGCTCATGACAACGAAAATATCCAAACTAAGATCTGAGATAGTATGAAAAATACACTTTTCTGATATTGGTAAAAATTAGGTGGGCACAAAATCAATAAAGTGGAAAAACATATGTGACCAAATTAATAAAAGAGAAGACATATGGTGGGGTGCTGAAAAATGGCATGAAATGTGCTATCTTGCAAAATGGTGGATGTGATAAATATGTGCTAAGAAAATCACGGAGGGTGCCTACCAAGAATCCAAGATATTTGGATTAAAGCATCTGATCTGTTGAGCAGAGATCATTTTGTTTAAATATTTGAATTGGTCATGTTTCTGCTACGAATAAATGTTGGCTATTTTTTTTGCCAACTAGCCAATAATTTCCTTTTCCTTAGGAAGAGTTGTTAAGCCCTCTATCTGTTTATATTTCAATTATTTGCAATAAAAGGGATCATTAGATCATTCAAGTAAACTTACTAGTTTATTATCACGACAAGCAGAATACCGTGTTTAAACAGCTTTGACACCGTTGATTGGGACCAATCAGGATGACATATGATTAATCAAATATGCAATTATAAGGAGCATACATTTCCATTGTACAAAAGGGTTAAGAAGTAATATGGTGTGAGTCCTCTTAGGTAGATATAAATAACAATCTCTTATCCATTCCTTGGACATGAGATATAAATAATGGTCACAGAACAAAAAACCTGACTAAGATAAATATGATTAAAAGATAATAAATAATGGACCTAAAAAACAAAGGATAAAGGCTTCAACAGAGCAGGAGAAAATTCTTTTCCTGTGGATTTATTAAAAACAGTCTTTCTACTAATTAGACCTCCCCAAACCTCACATCCTAGCGAAATTCCTGTTGACACG
This sequence comes from Erythroxylum pedicellare, assembly GCA_027563575.1. Classification (NCBI taxonomy): domain Eukaryota; kingdom Viridiplantae; phylum Streptophyta; class Magnoliopsida; order Malpighiales; family Erythroxylaceae; genus Erythroxylum; species Erythroxylum pedicellare. The sequence goes on from JAOQMP010000003.1 coordinate 31,358,632, forward strand.
TTGTTACTGTTGTTGCAGTAACTAATTTATTAAGGGGAAAAAAAGAAGAAGAGAAGTTATCACTTATATGGTCAAAGCATCAAAATCAAATATCCAAATACCAAGGGAGATATTACTAATAGTGCAGTTCACTAACTATAAACATTGAAGAATTTGGAAGCGAAGATAATCTTTAGTACATATGATATTGAGTAATCATGACAGATTTTGCAGATATTCATAAAGAACAAAATAATCCTTCCAAACATGGCTATAATGTTAATAGGAGAAAGAATGTAGGTTACAACATCTCAGTATCTTTTGCAACTAATAGGACCCTCACGACCATCTGTTTTAGTGAGAGGTATGTATCCAAAATTGATTCCTGAATAGTGGATGAATAGGTAATAAGCGTAATAAAGCAACTAAATGACCAAACTAAGGCAAACATTTTAGTTTTGATTTCATTTTTCAATTTTTTTCATTACAATGATGTTATCTTCATTTGGAAGTGTAGAAAACAAAGTGCCCAAGAAATAGAGATGTGTTAGAGTAGAGCTGATAAAAAACTAACAGAAGGGGTGAGTTTGTCCATTTAAAAAATATAAGGACTTTTTTAAAGAATATTAAACCTTAAGTCGTTTCTTAAGAATGAGTCAAACCACAAGAGAGCTGCATATGTTTATCTCAAGCTAACAAACAATTAAAAAAAAGTATGAATAGTTCTATATTTTTGTTTTTATTTGTTTGAAAAATTTATATGTGAGGTGGATGTAAATAGCATCAACATATCAGCATGAAGGACAGTGTTTAATAAGAATATTTTATGTCAAGTATAAGAATATTTTTTATAATTGAATAGTTTTATTAGTCAGGAATATTCTACTACCCTACTCCAAAATGGTGTGTTATCCTATTACTATAAATAGATAGGTTAAACTTAGTAAATAACACACCTTAATACCCTTCTTGGTCTATGTACTTTACAACTGAACCATGTTAAGCAATGTGGATGCTCTTAATGCTCTCCTCTCTAATCTTTCTCATTATCTTACTTTCATAAAATATCAAAACTAACTTAACTAGGAGCCACCAACAGCAATTAAAATCATCAGAGAAAAAGTGGTGATCCAACTTAAGTTAGATGTTTAAATAAAGTGACTCAGCCATATCCAAGTTAATTGCACTCACTGCAAAAAGGATCATATAATTTATATACCCAATATACATAAAAACCTATATGTATCATATACCTTATCCTATATTCAACAAACGTTAACATGGAAATTGAGTGATAATGCATGTGGCAATGCTAGCAATTAGTTTCTTCTAAAGCCTATCCAAGTAGGACATTCAATTGCATGTTGTATGAGTATAGTAAAAGGCCAAGGGTTAAGATATGGCAATAGGTTGGTATTTATGGCTACTTGGCATGCTAATGTGCCAACAAGGTGAACAATTAGCCAAATATTTGATTCAGTAGATTTAGTTTTACTTAAGATGAAAATCTTGGGTTTTTACCTTGGTGCAAATAATCCATCTAAAAGGTTGAATGGTTAGAAGCTGCAATAAGTAACACTTTTCCCATATGTTAGTAGAGCAACAACTACTTTAGATGAATCCTACTTATTTTTCATAGTTGCTCTAGTTCAGTAAGGTTTTTCTGGTTCATTGTATTATTCTGAATGTTTGAATTACAAAACTAGGCAACCAATTTTCCAATTTACTAGGGCCATCATGGTTGATTTGAAAATAACATGTACAAAGCATGTGCTTATGAAGGTATATATGCATGAAAACTCAAAAGGATAGAACTGCAAGAAAGTGTAGTGGCTCTGCCTAAAAAATCTTCATTAAACAGAGTAGTGAATATTCAAGTAACAAATATAAAATTGACTTGTCCAGAGATAAAACAATTAATTTGCTTCATCCATAGTAAGTTCTATTCTTGGATGATTAAAAGTTGTCCAAATTCATAAAGGTAAATTAACAAGACCTAACAGCATGGAAGCAGTTTAAGCATCCAATACAAACCAGATATACAAAAAGCCCCAACCGACATAAACTGAAACCTACCTTTGAACAATGGACTTTCTCAGAGAGCAGCAAAGGTAATCTCGACTTGCATAACTACACATGAGTTGTATAGAAGTCAGTGAACCATACGGTGGGTGAAAAAACATTATAGTTTGCATTTATAGCTTTTACAGGAGCACTAACATGCTTCTCGGATGTTTCTTGCTTAGCAGCTTCTACATCACCATGATTTCCTGTACCATTATCACAATAGAGAGAGAGATTTGCATTTATTCTAGGCCGTCACTTTAAAATATTAGCAAAATAGCAATAATTTCTCTTGACTTCCAGCAAAGTCTTTATTTTCTTATGTTCTAGGAGTAGGGGGGAAAAATGAACAACAACAGAAATAGAAATGGAGAAAAGAAAAAGAAAGAGAGAAAGTTCGAAAAGAGAAATCCAATTTTCCTCATTTAGATATTAGTTACACCATATTGTTGATTGAAAGCCCTGTAGTTCCATTGTTCTTCAAAATCCCCTGTAGTTTGAATGCAACTTTAAAGATCCCTGTGCTCTGGTAATTAGTAAAACAGACCTTCTAAAAATAAACTTCATATTTACATGTTTCTTGATCGTTATAACCAAGTACAATGTGGAAGTAAAGAGAAAATAATTTTTTAAGTAATCATATTTCTATAGTTGAATTTAAACCACAAGGAAAATTTTAAAATCCAATAAAACCATAGGGGGTCTTAGTGCAATTTACCCCATTTAACTTTTTTACCTTTTCTAGATCTCATCTTTGAAACATTCTTCAATGGGGATCGTTCACTGTCACCAACTGGAACAGCACTAACATTTTCCTCATCCTTTCCACGCTCTTTGTTCTCCCCAATAAGGTCAGTACCAAGACCAGACTCAGAATCTGATGACAATGTCCAAACTGAATCTTTTTCTACCTGTTCAATAAGGTTTGCATTTGTCACAGCATAAGCATATGACATAAAGCTAAACATTTTCCTCAAATGCATTATAGAATCCAAACTGAAATCTCAACAGCAGCAATAAGCAACCCCCATCTGTGCATGCATGTGTGTGTGTGAATGCGCGCATGTGCACGTGAGCAAAAGAGAAAGAGAACAGATAAGTTCAGATAGCTGTTAAACTGCAGGAAACTGCAATATATGCCATCACAACTTAAAGGGATATAAGGACAAAACATTGTCCACATAGAGAAGTTAAAGGTGCCAAAATCAACAACAGCAGCTGAGTTTTCTTGGAAATAAAACTTTTTGTGGGAAAGAATTTTCATATATTCTCATATATTGAATAGGAAGTATACAGCCATATATAGGACATTACAAGTAGAAATTTAAATCTGGAAAGTTATCTAAAGCTATCTAATGTAATCCCTTAATTTAACGGATTTCAAACTTATTCTATCTTATTTATTTACAGCCTATCTATATCTTAGTATAATCTATTTATAGCTGTTTACTATCTCAACACTCCCTCTCAAGCTGAGGAATAGATGTCTTCCATTCCCAACTTCTAAACAAGATCATGAAAACTTGAATTGTTCAGCCCCTTTGTTAAAACATCAGCTACTTGACGTTCTGATGGAACATAGGACATACACATTAACCCTTCTTCCAATTTTTCTTTAATGAAATGTCTATCAATCTCAATATGCTTTGTCCTATCATGTTGTATA
>JAOQMP010000003.1:31383618-31401465 GCA_027563575.1 Erythroxylum pedicellare
AAAAAAATTAATAATAATAATAATAATAATAATAATAATAGAAGAAGAAGAAGAAGCAGGAGGAGAAGAAAAAAATAATAATAAGAAGAAGAAGAAAATAATAATAATAATAATAATAATAATAATAATAATAATAATAATAATAATGTAATTAATGATAACTATAATGAATATTTTGATTTTTTTATTAATTATTCTTTGTCATTCCAAGTTTATGTTTTCAATTCATATATTGGCATAGAAATTCTTTAGCAATAAATCAAACAAAATAATACTCATTTCATTCTATTCCTAAAAATAATCATTTTATTCCTTATTTGTTCTAACAGTTGAGTCGAACAGGGTTAGAAGGAAAAAAGAAAAAGTATAAAAGTTAGATCTCATAATAAAGTTATATTCAAGAATACTCTATATAAAAAAAGGAAAAAGAGCAGGAAAGGGTAAATATAAAAACGCCAAAAATCTAACCAAAACAGAATTATAGACGCACTGAATATGGCAAAATTCGCAAATTATTTCAATCTATAATTGGATTAATCTTGCGAACACCTAAAGTTCATCAAACACGATAAGTAGAGAATAAGCAATGTCCGTCCATCTCCGTCCATCTTCTTACTCTTTAAGCAAGCATAGGGTGATCATGACAGATTCTGAAAGAAGGAAGGGGGGCAGAGTGAGATGAGTGCCATATAGAGTATCATACATAGTTCCATTATTGTTAGTGCTCCTAGATGTGCTTTTGCAGAGAACAGCACCAACGCCACGAACATCCACCTAGAAATCAGAAAGCCAAATTTTGGAAACATAGGAGCAATAATATGGAGTTGATAGAATCTGGTAAGCAGTGCGTTGCCAATTGGTCAAGTCGAGGAAAATGAAATGCATGAGCAGAAGTTCTGCTACATAAACCAGTATCATTAGACATCTAAGCATAAATAGAATCTTAAAGAGACATCAAAGTAATACAAGGGTTCTCTAACTTTCACGGCTTTCATCACCAGCTGATACGATGGCAAAAGTGAATCCCAAGTTAATTCTGGTATTGACAATGTTTGAGACCTACACATAGCATAAATAACAGGTGATCAGAATTATTTGGTTCCATTCTACATAATACCAAATGTTGCCAGAAGTTAACAAGGATTATATATGCAATTGTAAGAAAACTGGCAAAAGGGACAAGAACATCGGTTAGCAAGTAGCATTCAGGTCTCATAAATAGCCTACGTTCACCTACTCAATATACTAATTGAACAAATTGCTAATTTAAATAAGTATACTAGTCGCAAGAATGAATGTCAGGCTGATTGGCATGCAGAAGTGACCATGTGGTTTAATCTTACTAACTGAAACCCATATTAAGTTGAACTACATAGACAAATAAATTCAAACTAAACAGTCAACCAAAGTGTCACAAGCAATAGACAGTAAAAAACAGTCTACGAAGTTCAGATCAAGCAATGCAGATGTTATAATGGAGACGTGAGCATATGTGAAAAGATGAACCAAAAATTATTATACTTAAAAATGTATCAGGACAATTGACATTGGCTACTTCAGGCACTACGGCAATCTGTGCCACCTTGCACATACGCAACTAAGCTGCGTAAGAATCACAGGCATGCTGGAATGGATCCTGAAGGAAGTTTTAAGTACAGATGACAGACTTTGATGAGTGATGCCAAACAGGCTCAAGCAGCAGACAGGAAGCCACATTAGCCTCACAGTAAAAGGTAGCACAAGAAGCAGTAAGGATCTCAGTGGGTGAGGCGAATGTTAGCTTAGCATTACTAACCTCGGATTCTAAGCATGTCTTGCACTCTATATGCCAGATAACATAGGCTACATGTAGAAGATGTGCCACGCAGAGATGGTTTGCAGGAAACTTAAACTCCTGAATTCATCTTATTTGCTAATTGCACCACAATATGCATGACCATAAATGGCTATGAACAAATATTAAATTGAAGATGAGCTCAGTCTGATGCAAAATAAAAATTAACATAGTTATTTTCTTAATTACCAATTTTCCTTAAATTGAAAAAGGAATTTTAGTTATTTAAGTTTGTCCTTGTTGAATTAAAATTTAAGTCTATAAAGGAATAATAAGAATTTGGAATGCAAAATGCATACTTAGGAAAGAAATATACAAGATCACCTTGATTAGGAAGTAATTGCAGTGGTCATCTCGGCAGTGATCTTATTTAGGAAGTCTATTATTGTCGTAAGTCTATTTTTAATAGGAGAATAACTTAGCATATCCATATTCTATTTTACTTCCCGTCTATTTAAAAGGCATGACAATGAATAAGTGAGAAATTTTCTGTAAAAATAGTTGACATAAGTTTGTCAAGGACAAGTTTTCTAAACAGCAATCATAAGGCTTAGAAAGGAGAAAAACACTAGCAAGAGAAAAGAGGATTTCCCTGTGAGCCATCCTATGACAAGACCCTACACAAGCACATAATAATTTGGTATTAGAGCCTGTCATCGTGGTCGACTCTATAGACTTAAGTTGAACAGATGTACTCATGTGAAACATCGATCAAAGGTTGTCTATGGCGAAGGACTACCAACAGTCCAACAAAAAGTTCTTGAACTCGCAGCTGGAGGAGATTCTGCAAAACCGGAAGGGGCGAGGTAATAATAATGAGGTGGGGAGCAATAGCTGTACCTGTAGAGACCAAAGGGAGGAAAGAACCGATGGCAAGCCAGAGGGTCTACTATTCCTAAGTATAATTTTGCTTCATATAATGGTACTAAAGATTCATTTATTTGGATCCATAAGTGTGAACAGAGACTATTTTGTAATTTTATGAAATTCATAGACTATTTTATAATTTTAAAAAATTATTTGAAACAGTAGACAATATTTACCGATCATATTAGAACTAAATTTGGGAAGAACTCTAAGAAGAGAAAAGAGGGTTTTCCTATGAGTCATCTCATGACTAGATCCTACACAAAAAAAGACATATCAGAATCCTAATTAGAGTATGACTCAATTTTTATTTGGATTGGACTAGGATGAAGAGTGCAAAATTGATATGTACGATTATACGGTTCAATTACCAGAGAGAGAAGAGAACTTTCAAGTTACGAATTTCAAAGTAAAAAATGTGATAATTTCTCACCTAAAAGTGATTCTTAAATATTATAAGTGATTTCCAAGTACTAGGTGCCATGCATAATTATTTGGAAACCCTATATGGGATTTCTAGAAGTTGCTAGTGTGAAGCTAATAATTTTTAATGTAACTTAAATTTTAATCTTCTTCATTGATGTTAATGAAGATCTGAAGTAGAAGTAAAGACAAAAGGAAAGAGAACGAATTCAAAAGGAAGTATCACATGCAAAGCCTATAACCACAAACACAAATCTATTAAGGCTAGATCTTTATTTGGGTGTTGTGTAAGTTTCGTAGTACAATTATTCCCTATTTATTAGGTCAAATATATTCTCATCATAAATATATTCTTAATTAGGAGAATACAAATAATATTCTTTAATTCCTAAGATATTCAAGATTCCTTCCTAAGCTGATAAATAGATAATTTTTATTATCAGTTTGGGCATAAATTCTAACTGAAAGAAGAAATACTAGAAGATATTTTGCAATTACCTGCATTATTCATTTTTGTTTTCTTTGGTTTTTCTGTGTTTCTCTTCTCTCTTTTTTTCTTTTTTTTTGGTTAAACCCTAATTAAGAAATGAATAAATAGCTGCCACCTTTTATCCATGAAGGTAGTGTAGCAGCCTATGGGAGTTGAAGGGATATTATCGGCAAGAAGCAGTGCAAGCAGAAAAAACAGCCAAGGATGGGACTTTGAAACAGCAAGAAGTGCTCAAAAAACAGGAAAAGAAATAGGAAGAAGCGTCAAAACCACAGGGTAGAGAACACTTCAACAGCATGATAACCAGGCCAGAGGTAGGAAACAACAATAATTAGACTACTGGGACAGGCAGTTGAGAGAGACCACGGTAGAAGTTGCTGGAGTACAGATGGACTCACCAGAAATAAGAAGAAAAAGAGGGTGGCTGTGGAAGATGACATGCTGGCAAAGAAAAAAGCTGAAAAGATGTTTCTGAAAAAACTCGCTAAAGATAAGAAAAAGGTGAAATGCCAGCAAAAAAATTAAACTAAGTAGGATCTAGTGGCGAGATTAATTCTCATCTTGAAGAAAGCAAAAAGAGAAGAATTGACATGAATAGAGATCCTGGTGCTCTACTATGGCTGCCAAGAAGGAATTCACCAAAAAAGAGAGATAATGGATGCAAATAAAGAAACAGAGGATCAACAGCCACCTTGTAGAAAGTGAAGAGAAAAGGAAACAAAGAATTTACAAAAGGTTTTGCCTTTATGTTGTTTGACTGTGAAGCCTACATACACTGCCATTAAATCTACATGTTTATTAGGTACCTGATCACAACTATAATGCTGATTAAGATGATATATGTAATATTCTTATATTTAATACTAAGTTCCATTGATATTCAACAATATATATTATATTTTCCTTAGTTATTTGATTTTAGCATAAAATTAGTCCTCTATACGTCATACATCGGATCCACTTTTCAAACTATTGACAAATGGCAGTGTGCTTGAAGTAGAAAACAGTCCTTGACATTGCAAAGAGAAGCAAAATGAGTATCCATTAAAGTTGCCCTTAAATCTACTTGTCTATAATTATAAATACCTTTGTCATTTGGATTAAATCTCAATGCTGCCCATGGCTTCTGGTCATAGAATGCCGTCGAATGAGTTTCTGTCCAGGAGTTTGATGATCATCCTGTGAAAATCCATGACAATATTAAACTCCAGGCAACATAGAGAAAATATAAGCTACAAAGACTTGTCAACAAAGTTTTAAAAAGGATCACAAAACACAGCCAAAAAACTGTAACCAAGAAACTGTTAAAAAACAAATTTTCATGCATTTTAATTAGAAAATGCTTTTACTCCTTTTAAACTCTAAACTTGAATGGGAAAGATATGAAGATAAATATACTGAGAAACCACCAAAGACAAGAGACAGATCCTCCATTAATATTCTTTCTAAACCAAATGAGACAGATAGACAACTTGTCAACAATTTACAATGAGATTTGATAAAGAAAGGTGCATACATGGTTACTACGTCGTAATTGGACAAGTTATTACTAAATTTACAGAATAAGTTCAAATCGCAGAGACATCATGAAGAGTTTTCCTGTTATCTACAGGAAGGAAGCATGCACCATCCAAGTTTAATTAATTATTTTCTATAAGATGAACATGAACATAATATGAGAAAACATAATGAAGAAGATTCTGCAAGAAAGATCCCTCCAACTGCTTGACAATCTGACAAATTTATCAATTCCAGGGGCAACTAATAACTGACCTTGTACAAAGAAGCTGCTGACTCGGACTGAACTGTCTGAACTGGAATTTGTCCCACAGTTCGTAATGTATCCAGTGCATCCAGTGTTAGCTGCCACCCACATAATGCATCAGCATCAGCATTGCTGCCAGATCCGTGACTATTACAACCAGCAGCAGCTACATTTCCATTGACCCATGGGCAGAACTGGTTGTGATAAATAATTGGGTCAAACTCCATAGTTTCTTCATAATTGCTTTCACCCTTTGGAGGCCCTGAACATCAAAGACCATACATTAACAAAATAGCCAGAAGAAAGGAAAATAATATGGGGGCCATGCCTCCAAACTGAAACACTCAAGAAATTTGCCTACCGAACATTTCTCCAGTACCTGATATTGTTTTAACGGATTTTAGCAATTAAACAAGAAGGACGACCAATCAAAAAAATTATAAGCCTAATGTCTAGTTTTAGTCATACATTGCAAACTAAATGTCAAAGCAGTCTACTATATAAAAATGAACATTAAGAAAGCTGTACTGATAGAAGCTTAATTACGAAATTTTATAAAAGGAAGAAGGGACACGTGGGGTTGAGGGTATATTCTAGAAGACTGAGAGATGGGCTGCAGGGGGGAAAAAGGGGGGACAATCCTAACTAATTTGGCAGCAGTGGGGCCCACTGTGCAGGAGTGAGGGGGGGAGTATTTCTGCGGAAAAGGGACGGGGGAGAGAGGATAGAGAATACAGAGAAGTTTGGGAGAGTGGTTAGCCTCTCGAAAGCTAACCTTGAGCACAGAAGGTGCTGTATGCCTCTGGAGACTTTTTTGAGGAGAAGATCTGGCAGTGTGTCGGGCTATCCTACATTATTGCTATATTTTTCTATTGTTCTGATCTAGTACATAATGGATTCTCTGTTATTCTCTTAGAGAACACTGGGTGTACTGGATGTTTCGATACTAGAATAGAATATATTCTCAGTAAGCATTGCTAGTGACCTGTCATGTACAAAGGAAGATTTCCAAAAGGAAGGAAACGAGAAGATATGTGTGTGAATTCAGCACCTTATTTACAATGCTTAACATGTATCCATGCGTGTGTGCAATCCAGGCAGAAATGGGATAATGAAAACGGAAGGCGTACCTATACCATTAGCAAAATTTGATTCTATATGCAGACAATTGTTTGTAAATGATGATTTTCCAGCCTTAGTGACTTCTTTATCAGTTGCTTCATAGCCTGAACAAATGTTTACATTACAAGAATGAGATGGATGGGCATTTGTATCTAGGGCTATCTTGCAGCTCTGGCTAGCCTTTTCACCGCTTTCAACCGACTCAGCCTTTGTCAGGCCATCTATCTTTGAGCCACTATCAGCCCTTTCCAACGATTGAGACAACATCTCATGGCTATCACCATGAGGATCTTCCCTATTTAGTTCATCGGGGACAATCTCATCCATTAAATCAGGATCAGGAGCAGATTCACCAGTCTGACCTTGATTTTCAGCATAATCTACTCTAGGTTCTACATCACCAACTACACTGTCTGTTCTATGAACAGAAACATCAGCACCGTGGATTTCAGCTTCATGACTAGCACACATACCAACACTTCCGCCACTAATACCAAAACTAAAACCATCCCTAGCATGAGCCACCACTGTTTCTGCATTAAAAATTTCTTCACCGTCATTTGTACTGCTGACACCCATTTCTCCAGCAGTTACTTCTGTAGCAGGTCGGAAACAGATGCTTTGCTGTCCCTGATTGCTATAATTAAGTTCTGATGTCTCATGCACGTCCAGATTGCCATATGTACTAGAAGACGGGAAATGAGCATCATCAACATCTGCTGGGTAGTTTTCAACACTTTCCATAGAGTCATCATCAGCATCATGATAAACAGTATCCATTGCAATAACAGATGATGCACGTGTTGAACCTATAGCTGATGGGATTCCTACAACTTGATCACTTCCTTGAAGATGCGAAGTAATTCTGTTTCCATCTGCACATGTCTCAAGACCCACTGAATGACTGGGCCCCGCACCAGATGAGTCTCTTTGATATGGAGAACAGTATGTGTCAAGAAAATCTGTTTCTCGAGCACGTTTTGAGGGCCCAGCAGAAAATTGCCTTCCATCTGTGACTTCATCACCATCACGATCAATTACAGTTCCTTCAACACTATCAGCTGGCTGCATCATCAAGTGTGCTCTATCATCTGAACTTCCACGTATTTCCAAGCTCCGTTTACGACAACTAGGTCCTCTTGATTCATAAGATGCTGCTCGATCACCAACTTCACTGTCAGAAGGCTGACCAATCATCAAATCCCTTCCCATGTCTGCATTATGACTGTTTTCAGGTATTGTTGTCCTGTCGGCCTGAGTAAAAGACAAACCCCCCGCCATTGTAAGATTCAGATCAACTTCTGAATGTTGCAGCAGTTTCCCCTCATCTGTTGTTGCCACTTCATCCCGGTCTTCGATCAATTCTTTCTCTGCATCATCAGTAGCAACCCAACCACTGATACCACTGGCTGCACTTACTCCGCGTGTCAGTGCCATCTTTTTGCTCACATCAGGAATATCGATGTTGTTGGGAGTAAAACGAACAGGCCTTGGTACAGTTGAGAAATCCAATACTCTGACGGTAGCACCACACAAGCTACAATCCAGCAAAGGTGATCTGAAGTCACTTCTAGAATCTACAGCTAGCATCTTAGCCTTCCCCGTCTCTTTTTTGCCAGAAGAAGAGTGAGCTTTCATGCTTGGTACAGGTTCATGTGAAATACGAACCTGGGCATGAGCAGGGCCAAAGGAACACCCATTTCTTGCTGAGTGAGCAGAATGCTCTTCACAGTCTTGAACATTTGAAAGCCACCTTGGCTCCCATCCACAAAGGCTTATAAGCCTTTGGGCCTGTCAGATGAAATAGATAAATCAAACAGAAACAACTAAAGCCAGATAAAGACACATAAAGTGAATGAATAATCAGCAGATTCCTGCAGGAAAGGGGCATAAATAAATCTTACACGAGAATATAAACAGAGTGCCCAATCTCGAGAAGCTTCATATTCTGGTATACTGTCTGACTTACAATTTCCTTCTCCAGCAGCAAAGTTCTGCAACTGGGAGAGAAAGCGATCAATCTGCTGCCCTCGAGAAACCCTCATTTGTTCAATTGCTGATACAGAAATAACAGGAAGAAATTGAAATTGCAGAAGTCCATCACATCTATCTTTATATCCTGCAATTAAGGCAGACTGAGGGGTTGGAGGGAACTGCACCAAGCTTTCAGGGCAGCTATTTCCCTTCCAAGGACAGCTAGCTTGGTGGCCAACAACCAGTTGCTTGGCAAAGGCTTCACCAGCATTTTCAACTAAATTCAAGAAATGCAAAAGAGAAGTGAGATGACTAATGAACACTAAAAACGGCTAAGATAATTAAAAATGACAGGCATAATCAGTTTTAGACAATCAAACAAAGATCACCTGCAAGAGAAAAAAGCAACACATGCATACATCAAGCCATAATGCAATTAAGAAATCAACAATGTATTTAGAAAAGTAGGCAAAACAAATTCATGGTCTGGGATAGTAGGAAAGGGAAAGATATAAAGAATGGCCACAAATCAATTTCACTACATAAATCCGGGAAAACAATTCACAAATGTAGAAAAATCAGAGTGACAATTAAAAAGAAAAAGGATCTTATTCAATTATTTGTCAACCTTAGTGATGTTGATCAGAGCCCTAAAGTGTAGGCCAACTTATTAGGTACTATTATATGGAAACAAAATCAGTATGATGATATTAACATAACTGTGAAAATCGCATGCTTTCTCACAATAGAATTTTCTTGATTTCAAAGACCAGTTCTAGTAGGCAATTATCTACCTGCACTTTATCCTCATATCAGAAGATCATATCATCTAAGTATATCCTCTGTTTAAGAAAGGGGGAAAAAAAAAACAGAAAGCGAGAAATGGAGTAATCGTCTTGATTAGTTGAGCATCTCTTCAAGTCACAAAGCCAACCCACTTACCACTCCAAAAAACACTTAAAAGATAAGACAACTTTTATGAAGGGTGAGAGTCAAGTGTCTCAAAATGAACAATAATAAGGTAATAAAAAGGACTCTAAGCAACACGGTTTTGATAGCAAACCTTCCGCAGGGCTCCATGAAGGTGACAAAGCAAAATTCAGGCATGCATCACATGATTCACACACAATTTTATCAACATCACTACTCATCCAACCTCTTTGAGCACAAGCCAATGAACTGGCTGCCTGCAATAACATATAGACAAATATTCTTAGCATGTCCCAACTCTATACCTAAATGTAAGAAATACAAGCAAGCACCTAATAAAATATTAAGCTTGGCATGAACTTCAATTCTTCTTTTTTTTTTGTTAAACCAACCATCATTAACTGTTGTGAATAATCTTCATGTTAGGTAATATTATAGAGATTGTATTATTTACGTATGTAAGAGTGAGAATTGGAGCAAGCTCCCCTCCTAGAAAAATATCCAAGCCTAGACAATCGTTCACAATTCAAAAAAACATACCCCCTGCTCTTCTAGTATAGCTATATTCCTCTTACATATTCTCTCTCCTTAACTAACTATAACAAACTCATAACAACTTGCCTATATGGCAGATTCCCCCTTCATCTTGCTCCTACGAACATAAGTTTTAATGGGCTTAGATAATATGGGCTGATCACTAGGAGAAGTGTTAACATTGCTAACAATTCCCTCCTCCTCAATAGGCACCTTGTCCTCAAGCTGGGTAGAAGGAAATTGCCCTTTAATGAATTCTGCATCCTCCCAAGTTGCTTCCTCTGCTGGTTTAGCTTTCCAATGGACGAGCCACTATTGAATATTTCTGGCCTTGGACTTAGTGATACATGAGGCTAGGACTGCTTCCAGTTCAACCAATTCTGAGGTATCCATCTCTAAATCTTGAGGAAGACTATGCTCAACAGGATGATCGCCCACTTCCCTCTTTAGTTGGGAGACGTGAAAAACCGGATGTACTTTGGATGTAGGTGGGAGCTGTGGTTTACAAGCAACTTGCCCCACCTTTCCAATGATCTTAGAAGGACCATAATAACGTGCAGAAAGCTTGGGACAAATTTGCCTTACAATAGTAAGCTGTCTATGTGGTCTTAGCTTAACAAAGGCCAAGTCTCCCTCCTGAAACTTCACCTCCGTATTGTGAACATCTACGAATTTCTTCATCATAGATTGTGCGCGCAATAGGTTGTGTTTGAATTGGCATAAAGCTTCATCTCTATCAACCAAAGCTAGCGCCACTGATTCCACTTGAGTTTATCCTTGGGAAAAATGCAACAAGGTTGGTGGAAGGCGACCATAGATGACTTCGAAAGGAGTCCTCCCAATTGAGACACGATAGTTAGTATTATACCAATATTCAGCCCAAGACAACCAATAAGACCAATTTTTAGGTTATTCGGTAGTGAAGCAACGAAGGTAGGTTTCTAGACACCTATTAACCACCTCTGTTTGTCCGTCCATTTAGGGATGGCAGGAAGAACTCATCTTCAATACTGTCTCTTGTAGCTTGAATAACTCTTTCTAAAAATTACTAGTGAAGAGTGGCTCTCTATCGCTCAATATGGAGCTAGGAATGCCATGCAATTTCACCACATCTCGGATAATACTTCAGCCACTGTTTTAGCTGTAAAAGGGTGTTTGCGAAGAAAGAAATGAGCATACTTTCATAGTCGATCTACTACCACCATTATGACTTCATAACCATGGGACTTCGGGAGTTTTGTAAAAAAATCCATTCAGACTTCATCCCAAATCAGCTTAGGAATAGCCAACTGTAGACATAGCCATGTATTTATTCTTTTGGCATATGGCACATTTACGAACAAACTTCTGTATTGACGACTTCATTCCTAGCCAAAACAATCCGCTAGGCAACTTCTTGTAGGTCTTTAGGAAACCAGAATGTCCCCCTAAAGGTGAGGAATGATATTCTCGCAGTAATTGGGAAATTAAAGTTGAAGTGGATGAAAGAAAGATGTCCCTTAGATAATAATCAGGTTTAGAGTTAGGGTTATGTAGGAGAGCTGTAATGAGTAAGTTCAGTTTGGTATCCCCCTTGACCTCCTGTCGGATCACGTCCATATCAAGCCAAAATGGGGCTAAAATTGCCGTGAACAATACTTATCGTCTTCCACTCTAGAGAGGGCGTTTGTAGCTCCATTTTGCTTTCCAGGTTTATAGATAACTTCAAAGTCTAATCCCAATAACTTAGCTTGCCTACATTGTTGATGATCTACAAATGGAATCCGCTAGTCTAATAAATGCTTCAGACTCTTATGGTTGGTATAAACCTTGAAATGTCTCCCAGTTTAAAAAATGCTTCCAATGCTGAATTGCCATCACCACCACTATCACTTCTTTCTCATAAACAAATTTGGAATAAGTTGATTCAGCTAGTGTCTTGCTGAAATAAGCCAATGGGCGGCCCTCTTGTATTAGGACAACACCCAAACCCCTTCCTAAAGCATTGCACTCGATGGAAAATTCCTTGGAGAAATTTGGTAAGGCTAGAACTAGTGCTGTATTCATTCTCCTCTTCAACTCCTCAAAAGCTTCTTGGGACTTCTCCTTCCAACTAAACCCATCTTTCTTAGTAAGTTCAGTAAGTGGTTTTGCAATTTTACCATATTCCTGGACAAATTTTCTGTAGTACCCGGTTAGACCAAGGAACCCTCTTACTCCCTTTACATTCTTGGGAATAGTCCACTACAAAATGCTTTTGATCTTCGATGGATCCATAGCTACCCCTTCACATGAGATAACATGGCCTAGATACTCCACAAATTGTTGTCCGAAAATACATTTCCTCCTATTAGCATACAATTTATTGTCCAGTAGGAGTTGTAATACCCAAGCCAAATGCTACATATGTAAGTTCCAATCTAAACTGTAAACCAAAATGTCGTCAAAGAAAACCAGAACGAACTTACGTAACAGAGGTTTGAAAATAGAGTTCATAGTGGATTGAAATGTTGCAGGTGCGTTCATGAGTCCGAAGGGCATCACTAGGTATTAGTAATGCCCTTCATGAGTCCAAAACCCTATTTTATAAATATCCTCTTCTCTAACCCTGATCTGGTGAAAGCCCGATACTTGGCCCCATGTAACTCCTCCATCAGCTCATCAACTACTAGAATTGGAAACTTGTCGAGCATCGTGAGCTTATTCAAAGCTCTGTAATCAACACACATCCGCCATGACCCATCCTTCTTTTTAACAAGACAAGAATCACATGATTTGAGAAGGGACTGATACTGGGCCTGATAACCCCGGTTTCTAGCAACTCTCGAATTTGTCTCTCAATCTCATCCTTGTGATGATGTGCGTGCCTATAGGGACGAATGTTCACAAGTTCTGCCCCTTCGTTCAGGTTGATTGCATGATCATTAACCCTCTTAGGTGGCAGCTCTTTTTTCTCTTGAAAAACTGACTCATATCTAAACAAAAAAACCCACAATTTCTTTTGTTACACTGCATTCAGGGTTCCCATTTCATCAAATACATATCCACTGATTCCTATGGACCATAACAGCCCTTCGACTTCCACTTCTTGGCGCTTGAGTATCTATTGTAGAGCATGAGGAGAAGAGCCTTGCATATTAATTCCTTGCAAAGTGACTTCTGCGCCCATTTGGTCGAAGGACATACACATCTTCTTCCCATCAACCTTCACCACTCCTAATGTCTCCAACCATGCAACACCTAGTATTAAGTCAGGCCCCCAATATCGAAAACATATGCATCTACACTAAACTCAACTCCATTCATTTCCAGTTTCACCTCCTTACAAACTCCTTGTGAGAAAGATTGATGCCCATCTCCCAATTTTACTCCGAAGGTTCTAGTAGGAGTAATGGAGATTCCCATGGCTTGCACCAACCTAGTAGACACGAAATTATGACTAGCTCCACTATCTACCAAAATTAAGACAAGCATTTCATAAAGCTTGCCCATCAAAACCATGGATTTCGAAGGTGAGGTCTGACCTTTTCCCATTTCTTTGAACTCAACCAAGTTGCATACGATCTCCCAATCCTCTTGTTGCTCCTCTACCTCCGTTGTTTCCCGACTTTTTACCATATTATCGTCTGCTTCTCCTTCCCAAACAGTCAACATGTACTCCTTGTCTGGACATTGGTGTAGTGGATCGAAGGTTTGGCCACACTTAAAACACAACCCCTTGGCCCTTCTCTCCATAAGTTGTTCATATGACAAATTCCTTGTTCCCCTCCACTTGGTTCCACTATTTCTATTACTGTCTACCATGGCACCTCGGAATTTACTGGGCGTTTCCCTTCCTTCACTCCTCGCATTAACAAATCCTCTATCAATGAAGGATAACTGACATTCCCATTTGTGAGCCATGTCCAGAAGATTGGGTTCCAGACCTTTGTCTTGGTTCGCTAGCACAGATTACCCCTTCACTGATCAACTCCCTTTCTACCCTTCGCGCCATAGTCAACAACCAATTCCTAGTCGGTAGGTCGTGAATCCTGACCCGATTCTTAACTTCTTCTCGTAGACCACCCAAAAAACAACTCATAAACCATTCTTCTGGGAAGTGGGTGATTTGCGAGGACAACCGTTCAAACTCATCAATATATTCATCCACCGAACCACATTGGACGACGGATTTGAGCTGCTCGATCGGGTTTCCTTCATCCTTCCCCCACCATACCAATCAAATAGGGAACGTTTGAAGCTTTCCCACGTCATGCATGGATCAAGCTCGCATATGGACATGAACCAGTATAGCGTAGTACCCTCCATGCAGATCTGAACCATCTATAAACAAAGTTCAAAAGGGATCCCGTGGATCAAAAAATAAGACTTTGCACCTATAACCCATGCAAAAGGATCCTCCCCGTGAAACGAAGGGTGATCTACACGTCGTGCTGCATTCCTATACTCTTCCCACGCACGCTCTGTTGTCGCAAACATCGTGCAATTCTCCTGTTGACGAGTCTCTATCCCATGAGTAGCATTAATCGGTTTTTCACCACCAAATGAGGAAGACGCAAGGTGAGTCAACACTGATGAACCTTCGACTCCTTCCCCCATACTCTGCTTTTCTGGGTTTCTGCCAGCCATGGCTTGGAATCCTTCCCTCATCTCCAACTAAAGGAGATTTTGGGACTTAGCCAATGTCTCGACATTGGCCATCAAAGAACTCAACTATCTCCGTAAGTCCTTCAGAGTAGCATCGTGAGACTTAACCATCCCTTCTTGAGCTGAAAGTGATGATTCTTGTCTCCTAAGAGATGTTTCTATCGCCGAGACTCTTGACTCCATTCGAGTTTGCATACAATCTCTACCTTTCTATACCCTCTCAATGAAAGCACCAATTGATAGGTAATATTACAGAGATTGTATTTTTTATGTATGTAAGAGTGACAATTAGAGCAAGCTCCCCTCCTGGAAAAATATCCAAGCCTAGACAATCCTTCACAATTAAGAAAAACATACCCCCTACTCTTCCAGTATAGTGATATTCCTCTTACATATTCTCTCTCCTTAACTACCTATAACAAACTCATAACAACTTGCCTACATGGTAGATTCCCCCTTCCCCATCTTGCTCCTACGAACATAAGTTTTAATGGGCTTAGGTAATATGGGTTGATCACTAGGAGAAGTGCTAAAATTGATAACACTTCAAATGAGATTTTTTCAATTAAGATTAAATTACGAGTTAAAATTTACTCAGAGTGTTGAAAATATTAAATATTCAACCCCTACTTGAAAGCACTCTTAAGCAAGAGAAAAATTCTTCTTATAGCTATAATGGATAGGTTTCCATCCATCAAACAATATGTGCTACGGACAACTTTCTCAGTACTAAAAATTCATCTCATTTCCTTCCCACTTGTGCAAGGAATTCTTGAACACAAAGTTCCATTTATAGGATAGCCTCGGTGATCCAACTTCAAATTATTGGGTCAAAATAAAGGAACTAGTCAACATGGAGAATGTTTTTTTCCTACAGAGCCACACACTTATTAAGCCTACAGAAAATAAACAAAGAAAGATCTTTTAAAGGAATTTGAAAAGAGAAAAGACATAGACATCGCTCCCTCATGAAAGATAGCAATATTTTTGTCGAGCAAAAATAATAGACAAAAAAAAAGTACTAGTTCTCCACAATTCAGACGGCATTGATCAGTTAAGACAAAGGAAGGGCAATCACAACACTGAATATTGATGTATAACTGCCAAGATCAGTTAATAGAGTACCTTGGGCTTTCCAACCCAATTTGATGGCTTAAACGTAGACAATCGCCTTAACAAGTCACCCCTTTCCCATGGCCTGCATGAAGGTCTTGATGATCCAAGAACAGAGCCGCCAGCACTGGTGCTCAAAGAGGTCCATGGCAGCTGTGAACCAATACAGGAGAGAGAAGCTGCTTTGGAATTACGAGCATGACTTGCCCCCTCCATACCACCAACATGTGAAGCAATTGCAGGCGAGGACGCTTCAGCAGAACTAAAGAACGGGAACATAGATCGAGCACTATTACAATTCACCATCCAATAAATACAAAAAAAGTCGACAATTTTCAAAAAAAGAAGCCAATAGATTTACATGTTAGAGAGCAACAGACACTCCAGATGGTCACTAAATTCAGCTCAGACTGTTACTACAAATTGACGGACTGAATCTACAATTACACAAATTCTGTTATCATAAACTTATCAATACACGTTAAGTTGGTACCCGCATCACCTAAACACCAAATTCAAAAACCCTAATCCCCAAAGCTCGACAGAATTCAGAAAGTGAAGCAACAACTAAAATCCCTAATTCGTGTTAGCGAGAAAGCGAGTGAGATTGATAGAGGTGGAAAGGAGTGATCAGGTACCTGGCAGCAGGAGTAGGATCCATGGTCCCTCCAGAGCTGATGTCTTCTTCTCGCATTTTCGCTCTCTCCAGACTGTGCTGTTTCTTTTTTCGTTAGCTTTCGTTTCCCAAAGAAAGAACGGAGGAAGCGCGTGAAGCGTGTAGGCTTAAATAGTGACAGTATCGATCCTCTCGTGCCTTTGTGGTCAATAGTCTAACCATTGTTCTGACACACAAAGGTTAATGACTTTATTCATGTCATAAGATAGGACATAATTTCAAGTTTACAATAAAATTATATTCTCCTCATCATAATTAAATTTATATTCTTAAAATTTACGATTATATAATCATAAATCTAGCATAATATTGAGCTTCTAATTTGTTTGGATATAGGATTATAATAAAATTTAATCATTATCCGAATCTTGAATAATAATATGAATTTATATCGTATAGGCCCAAAAATGATATAAAATGTGGGTATTTTGTAATTATTGGTATTTAAAATATGATTAAATACCAGTCGTTTTCGGGAAATTTAAAAGCTTTAAGGACTGAATTGCAAAAAAATTTTAAATCTGACAAAATAAACACCACGCAGTCCTCTCTCGCATCTGCTCTCTCTCTCTCACCTCTCCACCCATCTTCATAGTGAGATTCTAAGCGTGTACAGCGTTGTTGCTTGTCAACCATTGCCATCGTGCCACCACCTACTGCTCACTGCCAATCGCAACACGCTCCACTGCCCAAACGCAACGCTGCACGCTGCAAGCCTCCACCTATGGTCGGACCGCCTACCTAAGTCTGCTCTCCCCACCCGTCCACCATCGCAGTTGTCTCCACCTCCACTCCACCCTTGTTGCTTTTCTCAAGTCCACCATCGCCTCCACTCCCCTGAGAAATCCAGGAATTTCGTATCTAGATTCAAATTCATCTTTTTAACCCCACCCACCCTAACTCAATTGCTGGTATATTTTAAATTGCTTGTTTTTGTTGTAAATTGCAATTACATTTAATTTTGATTGTGTCGTTTGTGTTTTATGAATGATTTATAAAATATGAATTGTAAAAATTGGATTTGAAAATTGAAATTGTTTTTGTGAATGAGTTTAATTCCAAAAACATTTAGATAATGTGAATTTACGGAAAAAAAAAGAGAGATCAAAATAATGTTGTGTACAAATTATGAAAAAATATTTAAGTATTTTGATTCAAAAATATATCATATTATTTGTTATTTTAACAATTATAAAAATGAGATAAAATTTAATTGATTAAATTGGTAATTTCTTAATTAATTTATATGAAAGATATAATTTACTAACTATTGCTTGTACATAAAAAATACTTAACATATGGTTAGTCATTTAAATGTAATATTTAATATATAATAACATCATTTAATATATGTAATTAAGTTAGAAATTAAACGTTTACATTTTATATAGTTTATTATTATCATTAAGAAATAAAATTACAAATATTAATCTTATTTTATAAGCAGTTAGTACACATTCATCATCTTATCATGGGTAATTAAATACGTAGTA
>JAOQMP010000003.1:31410085-31424092 GCA_027563575.1 Erythroxylum pedicellare
ACTCTTATAAGGAGCGTTTTACTCTAACAATTGAGAATTTAAGGGACAAAAAGTCTATTGTGCTTAAAAGTTATTATAAAATACAGGAGAAGAGATGAGAGAGATAAAGATAGAGATAAAGACATAGATAGAAATAGATAAATATAAAGTTTAAATTCAATTTACTCAAATAAAAAAATACTCTGATTTGTTCCAAAACTCAACTAAGTTGAAAATTTTTCTTTAATAAAATTTTGTACTTTATAATGGTATCATTAATTTTAAAAATTATTTTATTTTTAATTAAATAAAATAAATACCATTGGATTGTACAATACAAAAAGTGCTACCATATTATTTTATACTAACCAAAATTTTCTATAATGTTATATTGAAATATTAGGTGGGGCAGGAAAGTTTCAAGTTGCATTTATTGTACTTGTTAATATTTGGATTAAATTTTATAATTAAGAAGAATTAAATCATTCAATTAACGATCTATTTTATATTTAAATATTTTCAAACATAAAAATGTTTCTATGAATAGTTATTATGTATAAATAATTATTTTAATGTTAATTTTAATAGATAAAATTATTAAAAATATTTTTTAGTTTTAGTTATAAGATTAAGACTATAAGGGATAATATTTTCATATAATTAAAAATAATTTTTATATTCATTAACTATTACATTTTTTCAGTTTAGTTTTAAACATTTATTTAAATAACCATTTTTTAAATTTTGAATATAGACAAATAAGTTTTAATTTACTTAACATTTACTTGTTGAATCAAATTGAAATATAAGCATAATTCTTATGAGAATATTTAAAGAAATATTAGAATATAATATTTATATCATTATAATTTTTTTTTAAATTATGCACTCATAAATCATTTTATACATAAAAATTAGCTAATCCCACGGAAAGGTACCATTATTTAATTGAATGTTACGTATCTAAAACATATTTAATAATTCAAAATTATAATAATAAAGCAAGCCTTGAGCTATATCTGGCCTAGAGATAGGCTGTTGGCTGGGCCTAAAAAAGAAAAAGCCCATCTTCTTTCTCTACTTCCTCTCTCCCAACTCTCTACTCGTCTAGGAAAATAGTAAACTTCTTAAAACCCTCCGACAAGAGGTTTAAGGAAGTCGGAAAATGGAGGAATCAAGGAAGAGAAGAAGAGCACCTGTGTTGCCATGGATGAGAAGCCCTGTTGATGTCAGTCAATTCGAAGAATGCCCTCTTCATCTCCTTCCTTGCCTTGATACTAGGTATAAGTTAATGGTCTCATAATATTTTTAGTTGAATTTTCAAAAAGTTATCTTTTTTGGTGTAGCATCTAGTTGTCGTTGGTATTTTTTTTGCTATCTTGGTCTTGGAGCGCATTGTTACTTCTTTGTTAATTCAGGTTGAAGGCGGCGTTGGAAAACATGGGTTTCTCATCACTTTTTCCAGTCCAAGTTGCAGTTTGGCAAGAGACAATCGGACCTGGTGCTTTTGAGCGAGACCTTTGCATCAATTCTCCAACAGGTAGCGGGAAAACTCTTGCTTATGCTTTACCAATTGTCCAAATGCTGTCCAAGCGTGCTGTTAAACGTCTTCGTGCTTTGGTGGTTTTGCCTACACGAGATTTAGCCCTGCAGGTTTTACGTGCTTCTGCTTTTTGCCTCAAGTTATCACTTCCTCAGGTCTTCTAGTTATTATCCTATGTCTACTAGGATTACTTGTTGATCTCTCAATTATTATTATTATTATTACATAAACACATCTGAATTGCTTTATGAGCTAGATATTGCATAGTGGAACCTGATGATCTTACTCCGGAACCTTAGTGGATCAATTTATTTCATTTTCATGGAATTACTGTTTCATATTAGATGGAATTAAATGATTCAAATCCTTTTGTGCGTTTTTGATACTTGTCAGCAGTGATTCCCCTTTTATCCTCTGTGCTTTTTGACATGCTTTCTCTTTCTTTTAAACTGCACATGTTCATTCACCTGACGAGATGCCTTTTTCCTTTCTGGAATTCAGGTTAAGGAAGTTTTTGGTGCAATTGCACCTGATGTGGGTTTATCTGTAGGATTGGCAGTAGGCCAATCTTCAATTGCACAGGAAATTTTAGAGCTTATTAAGAGACCTAATACTGAGGCAGGAATTTGTTATGATCCTGAATATCATTTTAATGAGTTACAAAGTGCAGTAGATATATTGGTGGCAACCCCAGGAAGGCTTATGGACCATATCACTTCCACTAAGGGATTCACACTGGACCACTTGCGTTATCTTGTAAGTGACACATTGTGCTACCTCCAACTTAAATTTGTACTTTTGAATGAAGAATTTTATGTATTTCTTGTGAAAGATTTGGATGGAAGAAGTCTTCAACAAGTTTTGCTTTTATCTAATATGGCCTTGTTAGTTATACTTTCTTTTTTTAAGTTATTGTTAAGAGTAAGGATGTAATACTGAAGTTTCTTTCGAGTTGCGTTTTTCAACATGATTGATGGATCTAGGATTGGATTAATAGTCAATAGTGGTGTTAGTGGATATGCAAAATCACAATTTCATTGATTTTTTATATGTTTAATTTCACTGTGTAGGCCATACCCAGAAGCATATCATGGAATACTTTTTTTGTTAATCTCTATTGTAGTAAAAAGTGCCAATTAAACATATTGTTTTTAGGTTGTTGATGAAACAGATCGCTTGCTCAGAGAGGCATACCAGTCGTGGCTTCCTACTGTGCTCAAATTAACTCATTCTTATGATGAAGACCTTATGAATCATGTTGATAGTATACCTACATTTGGGTTTCCAAAAACTATGAGGAGATGGTGGGTCATGTATATGTCCCTTGTATATTTGGTTTGAGCATTGTCCCGTTTCCATTGACAGCTATGGTTTCCTACCCTAAAATGAAGGAACGATGTTTATCTTTCTATCTTCAAGAATTTTGTGATGCTTTTGAACAATGAGATTAATGTCTGCAATTGATACTTGCAATGATGTCAAGGAAATGTTTTCTTTTGGGTGAAGTAAAGTTTTACTGGGATTTTCGGAAGAATTCACATACCCTTTAATGTTTTTACTACTGTTTTCTATATTGTTATAATTTTTGATTCGTTTGGCCACTTATGCTTTACATTCAGTGGTGTTGAAAGGGGATTTAAGGGTAAGCCTTACCCTAGGCTTGTGAAGATGGTTTTATCTGCCACATTGACCCAAGATCCAAGCAAGATTGCTCAACTTGATCTACATCACCCTTTATTGTTGACAACAGGGAAAATGCGATATCAGCTTCCTGAAAAATTGGAATCATACAAAGTGGTATGCTAAGATAATATGCTCAATTAGATAATACTATTGAAATTCATTTTGTGGTAGCTCTCATGTAGAAACCTTTTGTTGAAGCCTAAGAATTGTTGTGAATGGGATTTTGTCCACAAGAATGTTATTGATAAAAGTATTAACTTGGGATAGCTATTACATTACAAATCATTGGTTCTATGTTTATGTAGATTTGTGACTCCAAGTTGAAGCCTGTATACTTGATTGCCCTTCTACAAAACTTGGGAGGAGAAAAGTGCATTGTGTTCACCTCATCTGTGGAGTCAACGCATCGATTGTGCACCTTACTGAGCTTTTTTGATGATTTGAAAGTCAAGGTCAAGGAATATTCAGGTCTTCACCGTCAGTCTGTAAGAAGGTAAACCTGGATCAAGTTTTCCTAGTTGTTAAAATGCATATCAAAAGCTTTTTTATTTCTTGTTTCTAATTATATTATGGGATAACGAATTATAAGGTATCAAACTTTTTTAGATTTTTACACTGTAGTGTTCAACTTTCCAAAATTTTTAATTAAGTATTTAAACTTTTAAAAATCAGACAACTTATATCAAAACTTCGTTTCTATTAATATTTTACTAGCGTGGTTGATGGAGCACATGAAGGCTAACGTTTGGAAGGAATTCGTGCTCTTCATCTTCGTCTTCGTCACCTAGTTTTTAAGTCTCCTATAGCGAACACATTGGTAATTATGTATTTGAAATATGGTCACTTATTTGATGCTAAAAATCATGTGAGGAAGAAGATTACAAGTAGTCTCTCCAAATGTTAGTCTTCTCGTGTTCTACCACATTAGCAAAAGGTTAACAGAGACAACTTTTTGAACACGGTTGTCCGTCTTTTAAAAGTTTAAACACTTAATTCAAAACTTTAAAAGGTTGGACACTAAAATGGAAAATTTAAAAGAGTTTCACACTTTATAATTCATTATCCATTATATTATTATTGCAGCTTTCGTTTTGTGCTATATTTCTTCAAAATATGTAGTTCTTATTGAGAAAAATGTTGGTCACATGGTTGCATTGTAGTTCTAGTTACAATCAACCATTACTGCAGAAATGTTTCTTGGTATTGTAGTTAGCTGTTTATATTTTGGGCTATTGTGGGAAAATATAATCTGTTTAATTATGTCTATGTCCACAAAATTTGGTACTAATTATGTCCATAACATTAGGAATGAGTATCTCATAAATTATGGGATCTAACAAATCTGTACAAATTTATTTCCTATATTGTACCAGGGTTAGTAACGCTAATGTATGTCTATTAGTTACAAATGATAAAATTTTGCCTTTAAATTCTGTCATTTTTGTCATGGTGTCAGACTTGTAGGTTTTCTTAGAATTGAAACCTTTGGTTGTTTAGCCAATCCTTTCCTTGTACTCTATTTTTTTATATCAAAACAAAGTATTTTTGCCAGCCTTCATTGCTGGTTATTTCTACTTCTTGTGAAGGGCCTTAATTGCTTAAACAAAAGGTTTTTAGTCCTAGGAGATGTCAAAAGTTGTAGAGACAATAGCTACATCCTAAATAGGGGAGGTTGTTCGGTCTTAACAACCTGGAGAACTCCAAAGAACACTCATGTTGGAACCACAGGTTATGGACAACTTAGCTATGGTGTCTAGTGATAGCAATAAATCAACCATAAACATGGAAAGAGAATCCTTCTTTAAGACTAGAAAGACTAATCAATCAAAGGCTCAAAACCGTGACAATTTGTGGTGCGTTTATTGCAAGAAGGCCTGCCATACGCATAAAAAATGCTGGAAACTTCATGGAAAGCCTCTAAGCAAAGAATGGGGACAAAAAGGAGAGCAGTCAAGGATCAACAAACAAGTCCATGTTGCTACATCACAAAACAGTGAATTAGCACCGCAAGAGCCAAGCAATCTCAGCTAAGAAGGGATTGAGAGGGTGAGATCATTTATTAGCAAACCTAAACACCCATCAAGCACTTATTCTTTGGCATATTTAGGTGAGTTTCATTCTTTATTGGATTAAATGTCTCAGGTATAACCTTTGTCAACTCTTGGGTCATGGACTCCGGAGTTACCGACCATATGACTAATTCACCAAATGTTTTTTTTCATCTCTTCCCTATGTCTTACTAGTATAAAAATAGCTATGGCTGATGATTCTTTGACAACTATAGTAGGTATGGAAGATGTTAAAATAAGTCCACTAATTCTAAGAAATGTCCTTCATGTCTCTAAATTATTTACAAATCTTATCTTTATACAAAAACTCACTTAAGATTTATGTTGCAATTCGTTTTTTTTTTGTCAAAGTTATTGTGTATTTCAGGACAAGGATTTGAGGAAGATGATTGGACATGCTAAAGAATGGGACGACCTTCCTTAACTTGAAACACATAGTTAATTAAATTTTTTTAAGGGAATTACTTTGTTCTTTTATTTCAGAATTTATTTCCTTGAATAAAGAAAAAATTATCATCACCGACTTGGACATCCATCTTTTAGGATTATTAAAATTCTATTTTCTTTTCTGTTTAAAGGTTTAGATGTGAATATTTTTATTGTGATGTGTGTGAACTTGCTAAACACAAGCGTATATCATTTCTAATTTGTAATAAAAGAATCTCTACTCCTTTTTCTCTCATCCCACAAACACACATCTTATTGCCCTTGGATCTAGTTTCCTTTGGTTTTGACCTTAGACATGGACAAATGATATACACCCAAATAATCTAGGAACAAGATTGTTAGTAGTTTGTAGTGCGGGGTAGAACATTGAGAGTTTTTCCATGGAACTGTTGAATCCTATGATCTTGGAAGGAAAACGATTTATGAGATGAGTTTCTGTAAGAACAACTTTCCCCTAAAAAGATTTAGGCATATTGTTTTGAAACATAAAGGCTCGAGTTGTTTCAAGGAGATGATAGTTTTTCTTTCTGCTACCTTATTTTGTTGTGGGATATTGACACAAGAGGACTCTTGGATTATCCCTTCCTTTTGAAAGTATGGGGGTTAGAATTTGATTGAAATAATCCCTGACATTATCCAACCGAAACCTTTTGATGTGGACTCCAAAATGATTTTTAACCATGGAACAAAAATTTGAAAGAACAGTATTAACCTCAGATTTGTGTTTGAGAAGAAACAACCAAGTGACATAAGTACAATCATCAATGAATGGGACAAACCATCTATCCCCAAAGATACCAAGAATAGGAGAAGGGTTGCAGATATCACTATGAATGAGATAAAAAGGAGTAAAGCTTCTCTTATTACTAATTGGAAATGGCATACGCTTGTGTTTAGCAAGTTCACATACTTCACAATAAAAATGTTCAACATCTAAACCTTTAAACATAGAAGGAAATAGAATTTTAATAATCCTAAAAGATGGATGTCCAAGTCGATGATGATGAAGCTTCATCTTTCCTGAGTCCTTGTCCTGAAATATTCAATAACTTTAATAAAAAACTATATTACAACATAAATGTTGAGTGAGTTTTTGTATAAAGATAAGGTTTGTGGATAATTTATGGACATGAAGGACATTTCTTAATATTAGTGAAAGACTTAGTTTAACATCTCTCACACCTGCTACAGTTTAACATCTCTCACACCTACTACAGTTGTCAAAGAGCCATCAGCTATAGCTATTTTTCCACTATTAGGACATGGAGATTAGGTAAAAAAATATTTGGTGAATGAGTCATATGGCCGGTAGCTTCAGAGTGCATGAACTAAGAGTTGACAAAGGTTATATCTGAGATGTTTAATCTAATAGAGAATGAAAACTCACTTGAATGTGCTAAAGAACAAGTACCTAGTGGGTGTTTAGGGTTTCTAATAAGTGATCTCACTCTCTCAATCTCTTCTTGGCTGAGATTGCTTGGCTCTTATGGTGCTAATTCACCATTTGTGCTGCAGCAACATGGACTTGAGCATTGCTCCTTGACGACTCTCCTTTTTGTCCCCATTCTTTGCTTGGAGGCTTTCCATGAAGTTTCCAACATTTTCCATGCGTACGGTATGCCTTCTTGCAATAAGTGCACCACAAATTGTCACAATTTTAAGCCTCTGATTGACTAGTCTTAAAAGAGGATGCTCTTTCTATGTTTTTGATTGATTTATTGCTATCACTAGCCACCATAGTTGAGCTGTCGGTAACCTTTGGTTTAAGTATGAGTGTTCTACGTTCCTCACTTCAGATTAGTGCCACAACCTCATTACAACATGTTATTTCTGCCTTGCCAGGAATTTGGATCTTGACTTGATCAAATCCGAGATTGAGTCCTACTAGAAAATCATAGACCATATCTTGCTCAATGAAGTCTTTTACAAGAGTTGCATCTTCAAGACATTTTGTTTTTGCCACTATGTAGTTATCAAGTTCTTGCCACAAGGATTTCAACTGGTTGGCCTATTCAGTGACTATTCTGTTTCCTTGTTTTGTAGCCATTATTTTCACTTTAACTTCATATACTTGGGCTGCCTCCCTAGCTTTAGAGTAGGTTTGTTGAATTGCATCTCAAATATCCTTGGCGGTGTTCGAAAACATGCATGCGTCACTAATTTCAAGAATCATAGAGTTCCACAACCATGCCATAATCATGGAGTCTTCTTGATCTCATGCTTCAAATTGAGGATCTTTTGGCTTAGGTCTAGTACTTGTAATGTGATTAATCTTTCCTTTTCCTTCCAGCACTGCAAGAACGAGTTGGGAAAACTTTAGGTAATTTTTTTCATATAATTTGTATACAACATGTATACTTTGGAGTTCTCTAGGTTGTGGAGACTGAAAAACCTCCTCTAGTTGGGATGTAGTTGTTGTCTCTATAACTTCTGACATCTCCAAGGACTGAAAAACCTTACGAAGGCCTTTCCCAACAAGTAGAAATAACCAACAATGAAGGCTAAGGAAAATACTTTATTTTGATCTGAACAAAAAAAAAACAAAGTACAAGGAAAGGAAAGGAATGGCTAAACAACTGAAGGTTTCAGCTCTAAGAAAACCTGCAGCTTTGATATTAATAAAGGATTTGAGGTTTCTTGAGGAGAAATTGGACCAGATCCAAGTGAGTCATACAACCAGGATATCATATCTCAACTCAAAACCTTAAGGTAATAGGTTATTATTCCTATCTTTACATATAACTCACTTCATCCTTATGCCTCTTTCCAATGTGAGATTGTTCCTCTTGTGGATCCATCTATATCGAACTAGCTTCCCCTTAATTCATAGCTCGTGTGAAGCTATTCGAGTCACTTCGTGAATCACCCATTCATCTGACCCAAGTCCACAAATTCCTATTTATTGGACTTTGCCATTCTTTTGACCCTTGACTTTGTTTGTATTCCATAGTCATCATAACTGTTGTAAATCTTCAAAACCATGCTCGTGGTGATTGTTTGAGCCCATACAAGGCCTTCTTCAGTTTACAAACAATATGAGCAGCCAATTTCTTTCCGTAACCTAGTGGAACCTCAATTCTTCTAGTTCTCCATATAAACATGCATTTTCCACATCAAATTGTTGTAATTTCTAACTATAATTAGCTGTAAGCGACAATAAAAGTCTAAAAGTATTTAATTTTGCAACTGGAGTAAAAGTCTCTAAATAATCAATTCCATAGGTTTGAGTATATCTCTTGGAACCTTGCCTTGTATCTTTCTATCGATCCATCTACTATAATTAACTGTGTACACCTATGTCTCACTAGTTTCTTCTCAGCCGGCAAATTCATCAACTCCCAAGTTTTATTTTTCTCCGATGCCTCCATCTCCATATTCATAGCTTGTTTCCCTTTCTCATTGGACAAAGCCTCAGAAAAAGGTGGTTAGGATGGTAATGGTGTTCAAACTTATGGGATGGTGAACAATTTTTAACAGGCAAATAATTTGCAAGAGGATACAAAGGTCCTTTTCTGCACTATCTCATTCCTTTTCTAATAACAACAGGAAAATCATAGTTATCAGTACTCTCTTGAAATGCATTTTAATTCTGTAATAAAGGATTAGTAATTGTTTGAATACTTAATTGAAAACTTTAGAAGGTTGGACACTAAAATGGAAAATTTAAAAGAGTTTCACACTTTGTAATTCATTATCCCTTATATTATTATTGTAGCTGTTGTTATGTGCTATATTTCTTCAAAATATGTAGTTCTTATCGAGAAAAATGTTGGTCACATGGTTGCATTGTAGTTCTAGTTACAATCAACCATTACTGTTGAAATGTTTCTTGGCATTGTAGTTAGCTGTTTATATTTTGGGCTACTATACATTTGACATGAGTAGTGTTTAGCTGCTCCGTAGTGAGAAATAATTGCTTGTAATTTTCTGTCTATGCTTTGGCAATGGTGAAGATCACGATATAAAATTGTAGGAAGTCTAACGTGGAGTTATAACATTGTGTATCAGTGTTCAAAATGTTGGTTTAGTGAATTTGAAAATTTTTAATGCAGCAAGACGCTAAAAGCTTTCAGGGAAGGGGAAATACAAGTAGTTGTTTCCTCTGACGCTATGACTCGTGGGATGGATGTTGAAGGAGTCAGAAATGTTATTAATTATGATATGCCTGCGTATGTGAAGACATATATTCATCGAGCTGGTCGAACAGCAAGGGCAGGCCAGACTGGACGTTGCTTCACATTGTTGCGCAAACATGAGGTTGGCCTTTTATTTGGATGATATTATATACTTCAGTAACTAAATTATTCAAGACAGTTGTTCTTATATATATATATAGATAGATTCTTATTCTTGTCATATTATTTCTTATGAAAGGAGCAGCGTCTATTTTGCAAACCTACCTTGTCCCATGGTCATGCATTACATTCATAAACAATTTTATAAATATCCATTGAGATATATTGAATGCCTAGATTGTGGTATCCAGTCGGTGGGTGTTGTTGGTCACAGCCTGATGGGCTTTGACTGCCCAAGCAAAGTTGCTGCCTTCAAATTTGTCAAATGAAGTCTTATATTGCTGTTTCAATCTTCCCATCTCTTGCTTGTGTGAGTGTTGATTTTCTTTCATTTTCAGGTCAAGCGTTTTGAGAAACTGTTACAGAAGGTTGACAAGGATTCCTGTCCTGTTTACTCTGTTCCTTCGAGTTGCGTTGAATCATTTCAAACGACATACATAACTGGTAATTCTCTTCTTATCTGCCTTCGATTTGCTTGTCAGTTCATTTGCAGTATATGAAGAAGCCTTTTGTTCCTTCTAAATGTGTCAGCACTGGAGAAGTTGAAGGAGGCAGTTGAATCAGAAACATCCAGGAAGCTAGACAGTCGTATCAAATCTTCACGGGGCAAGTGAGAGTGGAAAAAATAGACTGGAAAGTTCTGCCAGCGAAGCAAGCTGCTTGTAGCATAACATTGTGTTTCTTCCTTGTGTTGAGATTTTCACCACTGAAAAGAAACATGATTTTCTTTCCAACTCTATCAGTTGACTGCAAATTACTTATTTCGCTTAATATTTCTGCGTCATCCATTTCTCTCGGAGAACTGAAACAAGAATGAAATTGCTCTGAATCTCAAACCATCAACTAAATTTGCATCGATTATCGAAGAGCTTTTGGCGTTTTACAACATTTGAAACTACAACGGACTCTTACACAAGCATTCTGTTAATACAACTCATTATGACCAAATCCATTTCCGTCGATTCCATCCATCGACTGAAAAGAACAAAAACAAGAGTTTTTTAACGACACAAAAATGTGTGTTTTGTGATCGGTTGGAAAAAGAGCCCGTCCGTAGCTGTCAATGTTCAGGAATGAAAAAGGGATTTTTGAACCCCTCTGAGAAAGTACTTGGAGCTAGTAGCAGTGGTGTTAGCAGCAGTAGCACAAATGCTGCTGCAACTAGCTGATGAAGTTGGTGACTTGAAGGAAGCAACAGGATAATCATTTGCAGCGGCATCTCTATCCTCCTCACTGATTGTATCCAGCATCTTTGAAGCTCTGTTCCTCATGACGCTAATGTACTGTGGCGGTGCAACTTCTGAGATAAACCTTGCTATCCGGGAAGTAGCCATATTTGTTATCTAGAGCTTGCTTGGTAGTTTCAAGTTCTTTGGAAGAAAAGCTAAGATACATAGAAGACTCGATGGATGAGCATGGGCTAGAGTTGTGGGAGGGATTTATAAGCGCATGTTTCGGCCTAAACTGAGTCATTAGTCGTAATCTACTTAGAGAAACAAATCTGTCAGCTAGTGCCGCCACTTTACTTTATGACATTTAATGCAAAGGCTTTGAGATAAGCAACCTCATCCTGGGACCATCTTATAGTATGTGTCACACCTTGTGTGGAAAATTAGATTATCTTCAAAGATACGGTTTTTGTTCTTAACGATGGCTTCCAAGTTTGCACTTTTCCGTGGTTGTACTGGGAGATGTCAGTTGTAAGCCATCTGTCAGTTGTTTGCTTCATAGAAAAAAAGCAATCTCTTGTACCCTTCTGATGACATGCTTTGGAATCAACTGGAAAAGTTGCTATTTGTGTTGTTTAAGTTTGATTTGAACATGCTAATGGGAAATTTTCCTGGCAAACGTTGGTCTCTCAGTGTTTGAAATGAACAAAGTTTTTAAATAGGAAGATCAAATTTTGAGCAATTCCTATTTCCTTACTTATGTGTTTGCCAAGCTAATTTATGTTTATCATTAACAAGTTTCTTCTTGTTGTACCTGAAAGGGTAACACTTCACTGTGCCAGAAATTACCAATGGAGTTAGGACAATAGGAGTAAATTGCCGGCTATAACTATGGCTTTAGTTTTTCCATTAATCTGAGGCCACATCCGATCCAGCTAATTGACTCCTCTCTAATATCATCTGATTCAGAGAGCAAATTAAAACTAAGATAAATTAATAGGAACCATATAGTCTGGAATTAGACCAATAGTGCAGTAAGTCACGAGTCGCATAATCCCATATCTAAGGGGCCAAATCCTGAAATTGATGGCTTACTAGATACGGATGGGCCATTGTCTTTGGTCCGTTGATAATTTGATCTTACATTTAACTGATTGGTCACCTTCATTAATTATTTCTCCATCTCAATTCCCTACGGCTACGCGGTTGCTTCTTTTCCAGGGCACCAAACGGTGGTCACAGTGAGAGCACATCATGCTTAAGGACCACAGTTCCAAAAAGGTCTTCTCTGGTGGCTCTGATTCAAAGCCTTCAAAAGGGTCCCTTTCTTTTGTTCTTTCCTCTTTATTTCCCTCACATGGAGCATCTAACAAGAAGATAGTAGGACGGCAAGTACAGAGCAATACGTGCATTTGCAAGGCTTAACCAAAAGGATAAGAACCCTATATATGAAGGAGAAATTACAATTGTCAATGAGGATTCCTTTATTATTTTGCTAAAAAGTGTTTAGCTGTATGTGTATCATATGTATCATAAGACTTGTAAAAATAAAAAATTAAATTCAATCCTAATACTGTTGTGATAGAAACGAGTGTAGGAGAAAGAAAATTTATTTTAAACCATTAATAAAAAGAGAGAATATAGTAAATAATTAGAAAGTCGAAGAGGCCTCTTTATTTTGGGGACATATAGGAACTTGAAGTACCCTCATGATTTCAAAAGTCAATTCTCCTTCATATGTAGGGTTCTTAACCTTTTGGTTAAGCCTTGCATATGCACATATTGCTCTGTACTTGCCATCCTACTATCTTCTTGTTAGATGCTCCATGTTAGGAAAATAAAGTGGAAAGAACAAAAGAAAGGACCGTTTTAAACATTTTGAATCAGAGCGACCAGATAAGACCTTTTTGGAACTGTGTATATATATATATATATATAAATATATATAATTTAACAATGAATAATTTGTAATCTAATTATAATTTCTAAGATACGGAAAATTAATTTTAAGACTTTGTTGATCCTCCTACCTTTGTTTTTATTTACAAAATAGAAAAGCATGTAATCCTTTTAAATCCTAAGCTGTAAATGACAGGAAGGATCTTTTATTTAATTTATTCTGGTCCAATTTTATCTCAGTTCATCCTAACCATTCATTTGTGTGGGTCTCACAAAAATAAATAATTGAGATAAAGTAAGACAAAATAGATTAGACTGAGGATTCTTCTTCGTACATGACCCGTCACATGCTGAAAATGAACATACAATCTGCACAGCACAAACGGTGGTCATGGTGGCTTGGATGGTGGTGATACACTTAGATGGCGACGTATCTTGTTTTTTGTTAAGCCTATGTTTAGTTCAAGCCTTATGAGGATAGGATAGGAGTGGGAGCCAAACCAGAAATCAGGAAAACAAGGAAATGAGGATCTTGAACTGTTACCAGCCACTCCTGTGCGTGTGCAGCTGCTAAGACATTGAGGTCGTCGGTTTTTGGATAAGAAAGGGTAGGTTTATATTTAACATGCACGGTTTTACTGTTTTAGGATGTGCATCTCATCATTGAAGTTGGAAGGGAAGGACAGGAAAACTGTCATTTCTCTTTTGTACTTTGCCCCCAAAGTGAGCTCGAGCATTATTATTATTATGTCGTGGCCATGGCAAGTAATGCAATAGAAATCATTAGTTTTGTATATTTATGAAGTCCTCCATTCCATCCGTATTCATAAACCTGTTACAAATAGAACATAAATATATAGATATATTATCTATATTATCAAAATAAATTTATCATCTAAGTTCTGTTTTTTTCATTTTATTTT
>JAOQMP010000003.1:31424416-31449828 GCA_027563575.1 Erythroxylum pedicellare
GATTTAGTAATTAAAATATATTAAAAATGAATAAAAAATCAATCTCTAAATTATTTATTTTAATAAAGTAAAATATTTTTTATAATAATTTGTTAATAAATATTATATAAATGATTAAAATAAATTTATTTAATTAAAAATTATATATCTTTAAGTTTTATCTAATATGTAATTATTATCAATGATAAAAATACAACTAATTGATCAAAACAATTAAACATGTTTTTATTTTTATTTAAAAGAAAAAACAAAAACAAAAAAATGAAATTAAAAATTATAACACAAAAATAAAATTAGAACCAAACCTTATGTCCCAATTTGATTGCCATCAATTGTTGAATCAAGTTATGGAGCTGCATACCAAAAAGTTATAGGTACGTAGTTAATGAGTTGTGATATTACCAAATATGTTGCAGTTTTCCGATTTATTCAAGGGAACCTGCATGCTTATGGATGACATGTACTTGACCTTGGCCTAGTGGTTTCCCACTTAACTTTAAGATCATTATAAGTTAGAACTTGAGATTAAAGACTATTCCACAAGTTAATGGGAGTCATTGATTGCTAAAAAAGGTAAGACGAATACGTCCTATGGAAGCACCAACTGCGTCTCTGAAAAGTGTTCGGTGGATGGATAGTCATGATGCCATTATTGCCTGTACGTGTCTCCCTGAAACACGACACCAGAAGGAATAGAATGTACACAGTCTGCGGCGCTTTATCAACACAAGTGCCATGTCGTCTATGGCAAAAAAAAACCTTGGCACTTGGAAGTTGTTTCAAGTCCTATAAATGGTGTAACTGGTCTTGTTTTGAGAAATATAAAAAGCAATAATTTATAGTAACTCCAGCCGACCACTGTCGGTTTTCATTAGAGGAAAATGACCCATGCAGAAAGAGAAAGGGAGAAATTAGTAGCATAGTAGCCCAAAATATCTAGCCAGCCATAAGGTTTTGTAGGTTAGAAAAAAAAGTAAACACTCAAGTGAGCTATTTTTCCCCTAAGATAGATGAGATATGATTTGATTTCAAGAATGATTAATTTATATCCATAAATTACAACTACCATGGAAAATAACTATTAAGGTCAGTTTAGTATCACTTATATTTTTGTGTTGTAACTTTAATTTTTTATTTTTTATTTTTTAATTAAAAACAAAAACTTATTTAGTTGAAATTTCTAATATAAAAACTTAGAACAAAAACTATTCAATTAAGATTTATAATAAAAAAATTAAAAACAAAAACATTTAGATTGTTTCAAATTGTATTTTGAGTCATAATGATTTACTGTTCCTAATTTAATTTGTATAGATTATTGCTGCGAATTTTATAGAATTTAGGTGTAGCCAAATCACAAATTCATTTATGAAATGCATATAAATTCTGCAATATAATGAGTTCGAAAATTATAAAATCATCATTTCATTTCAATTAAACAAAACAAAGTTTTGAGAAACACCTCCGACTAGTTTCTAACTGTAATATAAAGATTTAATTCGTTGCATATTTTAAAATTGAGAATGACAATTCACTTGGTTTTCTTAGCGGCACCACGGGCTTTACAAGACATCATCATCAGAGAAAGTGAGAAATTTTTACAAATAAGCTAGGTAGGAGATGCTTAAGAATTGGAATTCAAATGCTTGATTAATTCAGTGATCACGTGGAGAATCCTAACTTATCATACAAGGGATCTAAAATGTATTCTGTCTGTTCTTCGTGCCAACTAAGAATCTAAACATTACAATTAGTAGATCAAAATATAGGATATTGAAATCTCAATCAATTTAGTCCTTTGCGATTAGATGGGCAAGAAGGCAATTCCTTCTTGGTGACAATGTTGTTCAGTCCCATAAAAAGACCCGTATTAGGTTGTTTCGGAGACATTACCTAATAACAACAATATTTATTTATAATAGAAACCAAAAATATTCAATTAAGGAAGCCCCTAAAAAGTCAAGTAATTTTTTAAAAAAATTCTTAACACTATATAACTGAAATGCTTTAA
The DNA here is from genome assembly GCA_027563575.1 of Erythroxylum pedicellare. NCBI lineage: Eukaryota > Viridiplantae > Streptophyta > Magnoliopsida > Malpighiales > Erythroxylaceae > Erythroxylum > Erythroxylum pedicellare. The sequence goes on from JAOQMP010000003.1 coordinate 31,426,428, forward strand.
CAACCTTAATCAAAACCATGAATGGATTAACTGGTTATTGAATATTATACGACAAACTAGATCAACTAATAGGTTCTAGTAGGACATCAAACAATTCATATAATAACTCTTTAAAACTTTTCAAATCAAACAGTAGAACAAAATCTATCCTAAATGATCGCAACCAAAGAATACCCTTTTCGCATCTTATTCAACATATTCAACTAGATTCATCAAAATTTAATATATTGACATTGTTAAACAAAAATAAAGAAAAAAAGAAATGTTTGTCTTAATTAATTGGTACAAAACTCTCCTTTATGTAACTCGAGGAGGTGACCAATTTACACGGGTAATCTCCTTTATAATCAATTTCCTGACAATAGTGTTTTTTTATAATTTCCTTCCTAACAAAGCACCAGTCTTTGTTTCTAGTGCTGAACTAAGAATTGGAAGGAATGAGACTTCTGTTTATTGAGGCAGTTAATTATCTAATGAAAAAGGTTTCATCGAATAATCACTTGTTAAAAGAGGAAAACCATGTGATTGTTCCTACAAAACTGCAAATGCTAGTAGTATAGCCCCAAAATAACAAAGGAAAGTAGAAACAGACAGAAGAACAAGCATAAAACCTGGGTGCTTTGACCTAATTTTAGACTCATTCTTTGAATAGTTTATGATCTTAATAGCATATATCCCACATATTCACATTTGTTGGGTTTCAAAGAAATAGTCAAGCACTTTCTTCCAATCAGGTTGAAAGCCCCACTTCTTGCTCTCACTTACCATACAAAAATGCAAAAACCAAAAATTCACAATCGCAGAAATGCAGAAAAACGTAGAGAAACAATAAAATAAAAATGCAAAAAAAACATAAACTAGGAAAATGAAAAATGCATAAAAAATCAGACGATAATGGAAAATGAGAACTAGGAAAACTAGAAAAATAACACAATCCGATGAAAACAATTTTCAATATAATCAAAAAATTGTCAAATAAGTTTCGAAAACTCACCTAATTAAAAACTCAAGCTTAATTTCACTTTTTGCATTGACAGAAAAAGGGAAAGCTGGCAAAATTTTCAATTTTAGATAAGAATAACAAACCTAAAAAAAATGTTTTACATTGTGCAACAAAAATTTACAAGAACAAAGAAGCAAGAGAGAGTGAAAAGAGAGGAGATAGGGGCACACGAGAGAAGAGAAGAATAAATAAGCAGGAGAGAGAGATGAGATGAGTTAGGCACGTAAGAGAGAAGAGATGAGAGTTTCTAAAGGAAGCTTATAAGAGGAGGAAGTAGAAATGAAAACCTATTGTGAAATATTAGGGAAATGTCTTATTTCTTTTTTTGTAAAACTATTTTGAGTTTTTTATTTATGAAAATAGCATATTGCAACAATAATTAACCAAATGTGTTTTAAGAGGTTGTTTCCTTTTTTATAAAAATCACAATAAGTAACAGAAAAATAAAAGAGAAACAAACGGGCCCTAAGTCATCTTTAAGAATTTCAAAATTTTCTCAATCAAAACAAAATCTGAAAACTAAATAAAAAGTAATTGTATGAATCAAAAGTAAATAACATTTAACCAACCAAAATCTTGCATATTATAAAATGTTGCAAGATTTTTTACTAACAGACTTTGCAGTATTCTCTATAGCAACTATAACACTTACTGTTAGTTCATCTTCCTATTGTTGTTGCAAACTCTAATTTTTTCTCTTAATACTTCAAATGTTGACTTTGGCAATGGAATATTGGCTATTTAAACATTTATATTATAGTGAATCAACTTAACTTCATTGTTCTTTTGACCTCTTTAACAAACTAATACTTGACTTTGAAATGTTTAATTATGCCATGAAAAGCATGATTTTGAGAAATTGCTATGGGAGCTTGATTATCAACAAATATTGTTGTTTAATTCTCTTGAGTCATCTGCTATTCTGTCATCAATTTTCTTAACCACAAGGTCTAGTTAATGACAGTTGCCGATTAACATACTCATTTTCAGTAGTTAATTATGCCATAACTTCTTACTTTTGTGAGCTCTAGCTAAACCCAGGGTCGGTCTTGCCATTTTATAGGCCCTGGGCAAATAAAAAATATTCCTATTTTGTCTTTTTTCTTTCTTTATGATAATTAAGAGTGGACCCTTATAAAGAACAAAAGAGGTAAAATAGGAGCCCTTTTGTTGCTCTTTATGAAAACCAAAACCTTCATAAAGAACAAAATGAAATAAAATGAAGCCTTTTTAATTATCTATTTTATTCTTCATTAAGTTGGGCCTTGGTGCCCAGCCTGCCCTTGCCCAGGGCCGGGTCTGACTAAAGCATCATGGTTTAATAACTAAACAAGTAACCAATTGTACTTCTCATATCATCACATGAATATATCCAATCATTATTAGTAAACCCATACAAAAACAATTTCTCTTTCTTTTCAAACTTCAAAACATTCATTAAAGTTCTTTTAATGTATATGAGAATCCTTTTTGCAACTATATAATGCAACTCACTAGTACAATGCATATATCTGGATAATATACTTACAAGAAACATTATTTATGGCCTCGTTGTTGTTAAGTACATTAGATATCCTATAATGCTTTTGTATGATCACTCATTAAACTTCTCAGCACTATTTCCTTTTGTGAGTTTTTCATTTTGAGAAAGAGGAGAACAAACTAATTTGCAATGCCCCATATTGGATTTCTTAAACACCTCCCTAACATATTTTTGTTTGTCCAATAAAAATTCCATGTTAAGTTTGTTGAATCTATGCCTAATAAAAATGTCATTTCTCTTAGATCATTCATTTCAAATGTTTGCATTTGAGCTTTAATTGTTTTCAATTAGGTATGCATTGCTTCCTGTTACAAATAAGTCATTAACATATAGTGATATAACAATTACATCATCACCAACAAGTTTGATATATAAAGTTGATTTGCTCATGCTTTTATTGAGCCTCTTCTTTTCAAGTCTTCAATAATCATGATGTACAAAGCTCTTGGAGCCCGTTTTAAGCCATATATTGCCTTTTTAAGCAAGTAAACCTTGCTTGAATCTGCTACAGATCCTTTAAGCTATTCAACGAATATTTCTTCCTCTAAGTAGCCATTTAGAAAAGTCAAATCCACATTACATGGATAAAATTTTCACTATATTTTTACTGCAATTGCTAGGAGAAATCTAATAATATCTAATCTTATTAGAGGCACAAAATTTTCTAAAAAAGCTAAACCAAATAATTGAGTATATCCCTTCACAACTAGTCTTGCCTTGTACTTGTTCACATAACTATTAGCATTGAGTTTGCTTCTGTAAACTAACTTTACACCGATGGTCTTTTTATGTTGTGGCTTGTCTACAAGTCACCAAGTTTGTTTGTTTGTTTTTATCATCCTAATCTCCTCATTCAATACAACAATCCAATTTGAATCATTAGCATAATCGATATATTTTGTAGGTTTAAATACTCTATATTACAACTTTGATAAATTTTAGCAAGTGACCTTATATCTTTTTCAGGGACATTAGCGGTTATGTCAGGACATAACTCTAGATCATCTTCTCTTGCATTTACATTTTTAGGTTCCTCTTTATTCCAATTAATTTAATAACATTATTGTTGCCAATAAAGATTCCTTATTCAGCTTTTGGATCCAGCTTCTCTTGTTTCACATCTAGAACATAGGTGTAACATAGGCAATTTAGAATAGAAGACTTAAAATCATACCGAGATTTAAAAGGTGTTTTTCATTCCAAAACTTTAGTTGGTAACTTGTTTAGAAAAAATGCAATAATATTAGTTGTCTCTACCCATAGTTTATTTGACATGTCCTTTTCAAACAATAAACATTAAGCCATATCTATAATTGTTATATTCTTCATTTCACTAACCCTATTTTGTTGAGGAGTGTAGGTTAAAGTGAGTTGATGTTCAATATTTGCATCCTCGCAAAACTTAGCAAATTCATCAACAATATATTTAATATCATTATTAGATTGAATTACTTTAATTCTATAATCATTTTGGTTTTCAATCCATTCTTTAAATTTCTAAAAGACATCAACAACCTCATTCTTTTGTTTAAGAAAATATTTCTAACTCATTCAAGTAAACTCATCAATGAAAAGTATAAAATACCTGCTACCATTTAGAGAACCAGTCCTTGTGCAGCCACAAATATTAGTATGGATATGTTGAAGCTTCGTAGTTCCTTTCCGTACTTTTCTTGTTGGAAATGGTAGTCTAGTTTGCTTCCTTAACTGACGTATCTCACACACAACTATAGCCTCTCCTTTAAATGACATTCCACAAATAATCTCCTTATATATATATATATAATAATGAAAATTCCATAGCTTTCCATAATTAAGCTCGGTTCACAACATATGGATATGCATTGAACTCTAGTCCATTCCAATCAAGATAAGAACTCTTACCTTTCATTTTTATGGAAAATAATTCAACACAAAATGAGTCAGCAGTGACACACAATTTATCATTAAATGTAACATAATAACCTTTCTTAAGTATTTGTCCTATATTCAACAAGTTTTAATTAATCTCATGAACAAACAACACATTAGAGATTAACTTTATACTTGATGAGCCTTCAATTGCAACAATCCTTTTACTTTAACTTCAAAAAATTTCCCATTGCTAATTTTGACTCTTGACATCACTGATTTGTCTAGTTTTTTAAAAAGTGACTTGTTAAGGCCGTGTGGTTAATGCATCCACTATTAGTTAACTAGGCATTGCTAGTGTTGTTTATAAAGCATGTTGCTACAAAAATTGCCCCTCCTCTGATTACTAATCAACTACTTAAGCATTTTGTTGTTTATTTTTGCAAACCTTTTCCATATGACCCATTTGAGTACAAAACCTACATTTAACATCAAGCATTAATGAACAATATTGTTCTAAATATGAAGTTTACTTACAATGTTGACATTGAGGAAATTTTCCACTGTTTCAAATTGCTTTCTCATTTTTCTTTTCCCATTACTTTTTCTTGCTTTTGCCTTCATGTTGACCTCGACCCTTCTTATCTACCTTAAATTTTCCCTCAATAACTATTTCATTCTTATAAACCTGCTTTGCTAATGGGCTTAAAGTGTATGAAGGAGTTCTGTTAGATCTGTTATTGACAAATCTTTAGATTCTTTAAGGGAAGATATTTTGGATTCAAACCTCTCTAATAAAGTCACCAATATTTTTTCAATGACCTAACTATCAGGAAGATCTTTCTCCCAATAATCTAGATCCTATTAACCACTTTTAGCAATCTATCTGTGTAGTCCTTCAATGACTGAGTTTCCTTCATCATTTGAATCTCAAATTCCCTTTTCAGGTTTAAAACTTTTTTTTTTGGAAAAATTTTATGTTCAAAACTTACCTTCACTTTATCCTGACTTTCTCTCGTATTCTTGTTTTAAAAGATCTCGAGCATGTTTTGTAGTTTCATAGGTCATAATCTTTATAAATATGTCTTTTAATATTGTAGAGTGAATATAGGTCTTTGCCTAATACCTCTTCTTCATATTCTTCTTATAGTCTCTCATTAATTTGAGTAATTGTTGGATCCTTAGGAATTGGTTGATTTTGATTAGTTTCCTCCAATTCCCGTAATCCATTTTCTTCTAAATAAGACTCCATTTTTACAATCCAAGTGCGATAATTCTCTCCTGTGAAAACTAGAGGAGCAGATAAGAAATTACTTCCTGCCATAGAAGAATAGATGTTTTAATATTTAGGTAAAATGGTTCCAGATTGATTCACTCACACAAGTCCCTTAAGAAAAGGGTTCTGGTACCATTTTGTAGGTTAAAAAATTGTAAACACCGAATTCTTTTCTTTTTTAAAGACAAATGAGATATCAATCCACCAATGACTAATTTATATAGCTGAATTACAACTAACCAAAAAAAAAACTCTTAAGATATCTTTAAGAATCTAGATGATTTCTCCAACAAAAAAACATTGAAAAACTAATAGAAACTAATTGATTGAATTAGAAATAAATAAAATTCAGCCAAAAAAATCTTGTAGATTACAAAATCTGACAAGATTTTTGACTAACAAATTTTACAATATTCTTTGCAACAAAACATAACACTTGCTATCAACTTTTAAACATGAATTCTCTTTGAAAGTGCTTAAAAAAAGAACTACTTGACATTGGCAAATGATTTTACCATGCAGGCTTATTGGCCTCATGAAATTTCTTTCCAGAGAGGAGGACGGGATATTAACATTTCAATTATAAAAATCTCAATATATAGTCTTTACACTTACAATTTATTCAACGAAAATGCTAAATGTTATATTAAGTAGTATTGTATGATATAATGTCATTGAATTACATGCCATGTCATACTACACAATTCAACACACCATATTGAAAAGGTTCGATTTTTCCTCAATCATCACCCTATATAAAGTTATCTTTATAAATGTATTTCAACTTTGATAAACAATGAATTTTTTTAACATTAAGATCTCAAGTAGCTTGAATTTCCTTAGCATTATGGTTGATATTGACAATATATATTGTAATCAATGTACATATATTTAAGCACTAATTATGTTATTCCTTATGTTATTCTTTCTTATTTAAGCTTTTTTAAATTAGTCTGATACTTATTACTAGATATATCTCCTTCATTGTAATATAGACCTTACATCTATGAAACATTTCATTCTCTATTATTTTCTACTAAGAAATTGGAAGTGAATCTACATCTTATTATGATCTCAATTAGAGGGGAATTAGTATGGTCGAATGAACAATCATACCTATGTTAATTTTGTTAGGTATAATTTATATAAATGAACACAATTTTAGTGGCAGTTCTTAAAATATGATGGATGAACATAATATATTTACTAAGGTGAAGATTATTATGTATGGATCATATAGATAAGCATATAATAGTAGATTGTTCATAAAACACATGTATTTCTTGGAAGTCTTTAGGAAAATATGGCCTGGCCATATATCATGACATTCTTTTTTATAGAATGTAGAGGTGAAGACATAAGATAGAATATATGCGTACTAGTATGGCAGAGTTTTTCTAAAGAGGGATACAGCTTAGGATATAAGCATATCAGTGTTTTTGTCCATATTCATGAAGAACTAATGAGTTGCATGTCCTAGGATATGGTTGTGCCACAGTCTATTTCCATGTGCGCAGAGTAGCAACAAGTTACAAAGTATGGAGCATTTATGTCCCAGATCATATTCACGACAACCTTATATAGAAATGCATATTTAATGTAATTGAAACTCTAAAAGATTATAGGACTTATTATAATCATAAGGTTGGGTTTAGTAAGAGGTAAGTTATGTTGGATTGTACTAATTAAAGCTTACATATATATATATATATATATAAGAGGTTTATAATCATTATCAATAATTAATTTAGTAAAATCAATCGCTTTTTCTTCTAATGATATAAGCATTTTAAATTAGTTGAAACTTATTAAAATCTTCTTATGTCCTTACTTGTTTTCTTTCATTTCACTGAACCTTGTTGCATCTTTTTTCTTAATAATTGTGTACAACTCATATGCACTGGCATGCAAAGAGTGTTTATTAAAGAGCACAAGTTTTTCTTAAATGTCCTTGGGTGAACATGGTTATATGTTAGGGCATGCTCATTTCTATATTACAAAGGTGAAGATACAAACTAAAACATGTATATATTGGAGTGAGGAGTTTTTTTTAAAGAAAGACACAGTATGAGATATAGGTATGTAAGTGCTTGTATCCATATAAGTAGAAAAGTAATACATTGTATGGGTTAGAATATAACCATATCAAAGCTCATGTCCATATATATGGAGAAGTAGTAAGTTATATAACATGAAACACAACTGTATCCTGTGATGTTTTCATGATGGGAAACCTTATCTAGAAATACGTTTATGATGAAATTGAAAGCCTAGAAAGTTCTAACACTTATAAGAATCATCTTTGAGTTAGGATAAGATTGGTAACAGACAAGTTGTATTATATTGTAATCATTATCATTGATTAATCTAGTGATATCATTCATTTTTTCTCCCGAGGATGTAGACACACCGAATTGGTTAAACATCTTAAAAAAACCTTTTGTTTTATCTGTTTGCTTTTTTGATACTATTATATTCCCAATGCACATTATTTCTCGATCATTGTTATCAAAGTAGTGTTAACGTGATAACAATTTCAATTATAAGATCTGAAGTGGTGAAGTTTAATTAAACTAGAAATTTCAAGGAATTATAACAGAAAATGAATGACTTGTTGGCATAGTAAAGCATACTGAAAAGCCTATGGGAGAATACATTGGAATATAAGATGAACTAGATTATGAAGAGTTACAGACATGAGCAACTGGAATCATATGTCTTTTTCTAACAAATAAGGTCATATAATATGTTATAGAGATTACATCCCCTATAAAAATATGGATGAAGCTAGAGAGTAAGTACATATCGAAATCTCTAATAATCAAGTTATATATGAAATGGAGACTATATAAGCTAAAGATGTAAGAGGGAACCTATTTAGAATCACATATCAATATGTTTAACCATATAGTTAGTGACATGATAGATTTAAGATGACTATTGTAGAAGAAGATAAATCAATAGTTATAATTTATTTTTTACCTCTTTCTTATAAACATTTAGTGACCATGCCTACATTAGGTAGGTGGACATTTGGTCTAGAGGATATCAATGTTCCGCTATTAGCTCATAACCAATAGAGACTAAACAATGATGAAAACTTATAAGTTGAGGGGATTTAAATGAGGGAAAATCAAAATCATGAGCGGAAACAAAGTTAATATGACTAGTCTAAGAAGAGTTCTAGATCTAAACTCAGGGGTAAAGTAACAATTTAATGTTATACGTGCTAGTAAACTAAGCATATTTGGAGGGACTGAATAAAGAAGACGGAGAAGAATGATAAAATAAAAACTAATGATTCATCAAGGTATGTTAATATAGTATATAATGAGGATTTTGATTACAACAACCAAGACATGCTTTGTGTTTTAATAAGCCAATTATTAAACTCATGGTTTTGGATACAAACTGCTCAAATCATTTGGCGCTAAACAAAAGATTAGTTTCTGTAATATATAATAAACAAATTTGGTATTATCAAGTAAGGAGATAATAAAGCTTACAAAATTGTCAACATAAGACAAGTCAAGATTAAGATGTTTGATGGTGTTATTAGGATGTTGATTAGTGTCCTAAATATACTAAATTCGAGAAAGAACTTGATCTCTTTAGTCACCTTATATATGAATAATTTTGGATATAAAATCAATGGAAACAACGTTAAGATGGTAAGTATGCAATATTTATGTTAAAAGTATGAAGACAAGTGGAAACATTTACAAATTGATTAGGAGCACAATAATAGGTGGAGAAACTATAGTAGTTAAGTCAAAATAAAATAATAGTGCATTATGAAACATCATTTAGATTATCTTAGTAAGCAAGTGATGATGCAACTTCTTAATAAGAACTTATTAAAGGATTCAAAATACTAAAAGTTAGACTTCTACAAGTTACACTTGGTGGTAAAAAATCTAGAATAACTTTCAAGAATATAAAATTTGAAGAACAATATATGTTGAAAAAAATATTAAAAAGACATGTCAAAGTTAGCAGAGAGCAGTATTAGTTCCAAGGTAGTAAAAACTAGAACTGGAATAGCATTGAATATATGCTAAATAGGTTGAAAATTCTAATTCAAGATATAGAACAATGTTAGGAAAAAAGAATTAGTTTGGTATAGCCATAGAAAGGATGAGATGTATGATTAGGCCATCAAGTCGATATAGTTGGTAAGACTCGATATTGTGTTCTCTTACCATCAATGATGGGGATCCAACTACCTTTCAATGGACAATGAATAGTTAAGAAAGAGATAAATGGACAAGCAATATAGTGAAGAATGTAATGTTTTACAAGATTAGGGAATTAATTGCATTTGGTCAAATTTTGTTGAAAAAAGTTCACACTTTGGAAAATTTTGTTGACATGTTGACAAAGTTGATTACCATGAAGAAGTTCAAGTATTGCTTAGACTTGATTAATGTCTTGAGGTATTAAACATAGCTAAAACTCAATCTATACCGAATATATTTATCAAGGTAGAGATTGTTGGTTATAACTCATATACACAAATTTACAATCTTGAAGGCATTTTTTGGAGTGTGTTGTAAGAACACATTATATTTGTTGAGGTAAAGATTGTTGTATATATATATATATATATATATAGGCACACAATCTTAAAGTATTTCTAGATGAATGCAGGTGTTTCTAGGAAGTATTTGAGTGAACATAGCCAGCATATAGTTATATATATATATAGGCACACAATCTTAAAGTGTTTCTAGATGAATGCGGGTATTTCTAGGAAGTATTTGAGTGAACATAGCCTGATACACAATTGTATGCTAAGGTAGAAGTAAAGATATGAGTTAGAACACAAGCATATTATTGTGACAAAAGTCATAGGACGTATTCCTTTAGCGTGTGTCAAGGTATGTATTTTTTGGACTGAGTTACATAGTCATGTGTTAGGGCACGTTCCTTTTGACAATAAATTACACAATTTAGGATGTGTTTCATGTCGTATTTACAACAGAAATCTTAATTTAAAAAGTCTTTTTGAATGAAATTAAATTTCTAAAACCTATTAAAATTATGTTTAATTCAAGTTGGGTTTAGAAGACGAGTAAGTTATGTTAGATTATGCCTATTTAAATTTACACGTGTATACTTATAAATTTAGTCTATATATAAGAGATCTATAATCATTATTATTAATAAATAGAGTGATATCAATTACTTTTACTCACAAATATGGACACACTAAATTAGTTGATCTTTATTAAAATTTTTCGTATTTTATATATTTATTTCTTTAATAATTTTCTATTTTTATTACAAATCCTATTACGATGAAATGGGGGAATTGCATGTTTATACAATTAAACTAGTAATTATCTTCCATAGCCACCGTTTAACATGTAATTAAGGAGTTTGGTCCCTAAACTCTAACCGAGCAACTAATTTTCAATATATGCTTAGTTTTCAACTAATTTCTTGATAAATCAGTTCATACAGAAAAGAAGTGTAATTAATTGAAGTCTAAATCTTGTCATTATTTAGTACTAAGTGCCTACGATATAAATTGTTAAAAAATGATTAAATGACTTAACTGCTTTAACTATAAAAATCTTAAATTGTCTAACTTTTCGATTCAATCTATTTTAATAAATTTTGTTGTTATAAATTCATCAATTTATTAATTAATTGGTCAATTTTTATCAATTCATAAATTCTTATAAATCAGAATAAATCAATTAATTTTTATTTAATAATTTTTTAAATTAAACTTTAAATTTTTTGATAGGTAAGCACAATCTCTTTTAATCATATTTTAAATTCTTTAATTTTATTTAATCTTTAACCAGTTTTATAACGATCTAATATCGGTTGAACTTTTAAACCTTTTATCTTATTAATTTAACTTTGAATCGGATATTTAAAAGATTGATTTTAAATCTTTATATATATATATATACATATATATTAGGTATTTTAGCTGTTGCTGCTGGACTAATTCTAAGCTCCTGAGACCCTACCCCAAGAGTTCTAGAGGAGGTAAATCTGGAACTCCAAGATCCCTAAGATTTCTACGCAGCTTATACACTTCTATGCGCAAAAACTCACATATTGATTTGTCAGCTGCCGATTAAACACTGACTCTGTTTAGTATCAGATTCCCAGCAGGCTCGAGTTTTCTAGTAACTTCAACTCTCACACTATTGCTAAAAGCGAGACGTCCGTAATTGATCCAACCAAGAAATATCTCCTAAGAGGCTAGAAGATTATCAACAAAAAAATTCTCCTCTCCTCTCCTTTCCTTTTTGGCCACTCGAACCCAAGTCTTTTGTATCCTTCAAAAGAGTCTCACCTTAAAACTTTTTTTGTTATTATTGGACATGGAGCAAGACAACCTCTATATATACCAGCCCTACGATGTGGAATTAATTAGCTTAGCCTAGCGAAACTGAAAGCCCCTTGATCCTTTAACTTTGTCCCTCAACACAACGTTACACCATTCTCATGGAAAGACTTCAGTCACCTCCGGAGACTTACTCACCCTTCATCCACCACCAACTCAAGATTCGAAGCCCCAATGCCTCTCCCAGGACGCCACTTTCTGCGTTGGCACCCGCTCACTTTGTGACGATCTCTACCAGACTTCACTTACATCAGACCCTGGAGACAATTTATGAAGAAGAAGTCGAAGAAGAATGCATAGAGAAAGGTCAGAGTTTATCGTCGTCAGTCTTGGCAACTCAGTCTACCTGTTTCTTAGAAGTGCAAAAATCCTTTTCATCTCAAAGGCGTCCATGGGGATGTGCTTAAGCTTGAAGGATTACCTCCATATGCGTGTAGAACGTCGTTTAACGTGACCGAACACATGAGACTGTTTTAGCCGAAGCTCATGTCGTACGTTGATTTGGTTGTACTAGTTTTTTCATGTCAACTGAAGTTTCTGAATTAGCAAGTTATGCCTTTGCTACCATTCACAAAACAAAAAAAAAGTGTTATGCCTTTCCTGATCAAGAAAGAAGGTTTTTCTTATCTGAATTGAAGATCTTATAAACTGTGTGTTTACCAGGTCAAGTACTAAAAACGCGTGACTCTCTTACCAAACTCTCTTAACAGTTCAAGTAGTTGCCGATAATCTTGATGATGATGAAGATTCATTCCATGAAACTACTTTAAAATGTTTTTGTTTGGGATCGTCTTAAGAAATTTGTCCAATAACACAACAAACTAGTATTGAAAGAGAATGAATATAATATTCCTTGGAAAAGAATAAAATTTGATCCTTTTTCTTTATTCCAAATGAAAATGACAATGCATTATCATCTCAAGTGCAAAGCAGTAAAGTGTTTATCCAAAACTTATTGCTGCCCTTTCTTTCTGGTGACCTCTTTGAGAGGGATAGTCCCACATCCTTGTCATGACAAGGAACCCAATTTTTCATGAAATTTCTTACCATTCTTTGTGACCCGAAGATTACATGTTCAAGCCATTGAAATAGCTTCTTTGTAAAATACAAAAGAAACGTTGGGTACAATTGATGATACTCTCCTGACTGTCACAAAGCGAGAGTCTTGTGTATTGGGGCAATCCTTTCTCAAGAAGGCCAAAAGATATTATGTGAGAAATTGAGAACTTGCAATTATTTGGGTCATTAAACGGAATTGGTTATGTTAGTTAAGCGGAACCAAAAGGTCTAGAAGTAAGGAAGAAGGAAAAATCAGAAGGTCTAGAGCATCTAGAAGGTCATATGGGAAATTTTAGGGAAGCAGTTATGAAACTTCAACAGAGTCAACACTTATCCAGAAGATGGTTGAATAACTCAAAACAAGCAAAATCAAGAACAAAGCTTAAGTCTTTAATTAGCATTTATGTGCTGTCCGTTTGACATTTTCAACTAACCGTGCACATGAATATATCTAACTGTTACATTATATTTATGCTAAGACTTCATCCAAAATCAGAACAAGAGAAGAACACAGGAGGAGCCTCGGAAATTATTACAGGAACCCTTGTTTGTTTTCTCAATACAAGAGTTTCTTTTGGCATAGACATAATGGAGAAGGGTATGAGTTACATGCATAAATTGAATGCGGTTGCTCCCCCGGTTCTGCTATCTCGTTCAAGAAGTTCCTCATGTCCAAGATTGGAAACCATTGTTGAAGAAGGAACAGAGAAGTTTCAAGTTCAAGTGGTGGTGTCAAAGAGGGTTTTATTTGTCTTTCCTGTGTTTGTTTCTCTAGTCTCTTTTTTCTTGTTGCATAGGAATTGATCCAGTTAAATGTTTTATTTCTAGAGTCTTCTTTTCGCTTTTGTACATCAGTTGAATCACAATCGCGAATGCAATGTGCTTACTTTTATCTTAATGAAGTACGGAAAGACTCTTCCAGTCTGTTCTTATAACTTATTGTTACATGTTGAGAAGATTGTATTCCTTACTGTTACAGATTTCGTTATTAACATGGGAAGTTCCATACGACTCGAAAATTGAAGAATGTCTCATATATATAGCATGCATATCTGAGCTCAAGTATAATGTTGATATTGAGGCGGAGGAATAGAAGAGTGTATACAGGGTTGTTCTGCACTTAATTCCTTCCACGTTTTAGAGATTAACAAAAAAAGATGAGTACTGAGAAAATGTAATTTCATTAGGTAAACTGCAATAAACTGAATGGATACGTTACAGTTATTACCAGTGTTTAACAGGACTTGAAACATGAAATTAATGATCTAGAAGTGCCGGTGAGTTCATATATGCTTATCTCTTTTATCACTGGATTTTCCTTGTAATACCAATTACTATGTATGCTTCCTTGAACTCAAAAGACATCAACTTTGACATGCATATAACAAAATGGATGAGCCTGGAGCTCTATAATCTGCTTTCATAGGTTTCTCTTCTCCATTTGGGAATTTCATGCATAATATATTAAATGACCTTCCATTGATGTTGCCTTCTCTAATGGTGATTCATCGAATTGCTCTTTTCTTATCAATCATGTGTAGATTTTATTTTAACCAGTTTCCTAACTCTTACAATACAATAGTATATGTCTAGCAACACAGAAATCGATTTAATCACTAATTAACAGCTGTGTGTTATGGTTAATTTTGCAAACCTTGGAGTTGTATGGGAATGAACATACAATCTTTTTAATCTCCCCTGTCATAGGTTTACTTTTCGTATCTTTTCTTGAAAGGATGATGTATTTTTTTCAACTTATCGATAAAATTGAGGGCTTGAATATACGTGGAGGAGAAAGGTGAAAGTGGCAGTTTAGAAAACAGTTCATTGCATTATCTAAGTTAATGTTATTCAGAACTATTTGTCATAAGCAAGACTTCTAGAACTATGGAAATAGAAGTCGCCAACAAAAGATCCAAAGAGTTCGGTTAAGGTCTAATCTTAGGCTAAGAACTCGTCAACTTAGCTATTTGTGGGCCAACTACCTCCTTCAACATCTCCAGCAATCATCTACTTCCCTCTCTATAGATACGGACGACCCTCTTCCATTCGCTCGTATACATTATTAAAACAACACCTCACGCTAAAAACCGGTTGTACATCCCAGAAAGCAGAAATAATATGGTGAAGGGGGTGAGTCACATGCAACTCTTAGGAGAAGTGGCACCATCCCTTTTCGTATCTCGTCATAGATGTTCAAGTTGTCCTAAGTTGGAGACAATTATTGAAGAAATACCTCATCAAAACCAAAGCTTTGAGGTTTTGACAAAGAGGGTCTTGTTTTTACTTCCTGCACTACTTTCTTTTGCCTCGTATTTCTTGTTGTATAGACATGTTTCAGGAAAAACATCACTGCAATATGACGGAAACACTCCTGTTTTAGGCTAAATTAACTTGATTTCTATAAAACGTGGATTGTATACTTCCATAGTCCATCAATTGTGTTCCTCTCTTGTTGTCCCTTTAATTAAGTTATTTCAAGCCCATGATAACACGGTGCAAACCTTCATATATCTGATGATCAACCATTTCTGGAGGTATCTATAGATTTGCCCTGCATGAAATTTCTATAAGACGCCTTGTTTATACAACTCAAAGATTCTAAAAAAGGGAAAAACAAAATCACAGACGTAAGTGTTTATGAAAATGAAATGGATTAAATTTAATTTCCTATACTTCAAGAACATTATTCAATTTCCAGTGAAACAATTAACAAGGGAGTTGTTCATTTCCTGCATTAAAATATTCTCGGTGACCATTAATTCTATAACGGAAGTCGTCCCCTCTCCTCTAGCTTCCTTCTAATTGAACAACCAGAAGCTGTACATATGGAGTTATGGACGATTATACAAAGTCTACAACTGAACTGTACTACTATGTTGTGGTTTCTTGCTAAATTCTTAGCATATTCGTTACAGAATCAATTGAGAAAAGTTCCTAGCAAGCACGATGTATTCGTTTTAGTCCCTAAAGACTACGGAACATTCGATGCTCAGTCAACTATGTGAAGTTAGGAGAAATTTGAAATTTCACGGAATGTTAAAGAGTAGTAGAATTAAAAGATAACGAACAGTCTTTCGTTCCAACAAAAAGAATAAAAAAGCTAAGAGAGCACAAGCAGTCTCAGTTAAGGTTCATTAGCAGTATTTTACATGTGTTTAATCAGAATCATAGTTCATAAAAGGTTGGACCTTTCCACATATTCTTCAAGATGGTGTATTGTGAGTTGTTTTCAAAAACTGAAAAACATAATTTAGGTTTGTACCAGAATTTCTACAACTGCGGTAAGACTCTTCTATCTTGGTACAAGGAACGCAATAATGGAAACTGTTATGTTCCATTATTAACCTTGCATGTTGTTTGAAGAAGAATATGTTCATTATCAATAACTTATCTTTGACAGTTTGACTGCTTATCCAAACTTTGTTGTCCAAGATTAGGACTTAGCGTCCTTGAAAGCAATTCCTTTTCGGTGGATAACCCTTCTAGCTTGCCCAGTCGCCATAACACAGTAACCCTGTAACCATTTGGCTTTTCACTCTCGAATTAAAGGCTAAAACCATTTTTAAGCATTGGTTGTCTGGTATTTCATGACCAACTAACTAGTCATTTCTTTTCTCCCTATATGTGTGTGCACTTATGCACCTTCCCTAAGCCATCTTTCAATTCAAAGCTTTTTACTGTACTCCATTTTCCTTTCAAGCCTATTTCCTGCACTGCATTATCTAAAAGTAACCATCAAAGATTCTGTTCAAGTATTGGAGAAGATGGTGAGGGGGTTAAGGAAAATGTATCACTTGGGAGAAGTTGCACCAGCTCTTCTAAAATTACCTCATAGACGTTCAAGTTCTCCCAAATTGGATACAATTGCAGAAGAAGGAGCGGAGAGGTTTCAAAATTTTCCTAACAGGGTGTTGATTTTTGTTCCTATTGTGCTTTCAGTGGTCTCTTGCTTGCTGCTTGTTTCCAATGATCAGAAGAATGTACTCATCATTTCTTTCTACTTTTCTTTTGTAATTGGGAATGGATAAAACATATTACTAGCTTAATTTCCTCTGTTACCAACAGAATAAAGTAAACTGTGAAACCTAATATTTCTGATACTATATTAGTATTGTTTGCGTACCTTTTGACACACAATTACGATCGATTCAAATAAGTCCTAGCGCAGAATGATGCCTGGATTTCAAGTAGTCAATTACTTGGAAAGTTTTTTGTATGGTGTAAAATTTTTTTTTTGTATGGTGTAAATTTCTATAAACACTTAGTTTCCAAAATGATTGATGCATGTCAATCAGTTGATCATCCATTCAGTAGACAAACAAGTAAATTAAGAGCCTCAAAACCACATGGTTAGCCATGTTCTTTTACCTTTGACAGAAGTTTTTAGTTCTTGCTGCTGCATAATGGCCTGATAAAAGAATTATCATCATGGTTTCAGTATTTTTGGCATCACAGTCTTATGATTCATCCAAACATGGAACCAGAAGTTAAAGATAATTATGAAGAAATGTTCCAATTCAGAGATCAAGTACCAAAAAGGAAACGAAATTTTGAGATACTAGAAACTAATATTTGCAAAAGCCAGACTATTGAAAAAGCAAAAATTTTTACTAATCTTCAAACCATTCCGCCACAGAAATTAAGTACAAAGCTTTGGGAGATCCCTAAGCCTATACCGTAGGCATAATATTGATATTTTCCTTTTCTCTCCATTTCAAATCTTACAATACACAAATGAAGACTTTCACAATCCTCTGATGAATCAAATTAAGCCATTCCCACCATGACCAGATCTTTGTATAACGAGAAAAATATAGCCAAAGACAAGATTAGTGGAAGAACGAACAACCCTCCCTTACGAGCAACTTCAATATTTTGAGAACAGTCCTCTTCTATAATGGTCTCCAACCTTGGATTGCTAGAAGACCTTCTGTGAGATACGTAAAGGGCTGGTGCTACTTCACCGAAAACGTGGATTTTTCTCACCTCCCTCCTCATCTGCAAAATCCCAAAAAGAGTTGTAATATGATGACTCCAAAGTTCTTGTAATCCAAAGTTGGGCACTTTGAGGGAGGAGAAGGTGAGTGGAACAGGAAGCTTGAGCCTTGGGTAGTGAAAGACGAAGGCAATGGATTCAGAGAGAGAGCCAGGAACGGTCTGTGGCGGGTGAAGATAACAGTGGCTGTGATGAAAGAGATATATATACAAGAAGTTAAGTCCAAAAGAGGACAAATTGGCTAAAACAAAGGAACGAACCAGGAAAGGCCATGGAAGGTGTGGCGTTGGCAAGGTTTCTGGACTAAATTAACAATATTGACGGTGGATTCACGAGATTGAAGGTTTGAACTTGTGCACTTCATTGATTGGACAGGGAGCTGTATATTTTAAGAATGTGCTTTTGACCATTCCATAATTGAAGCAGGTATTATAAGGATATTCACAGTAAAAGGCGGCCCAAAGGCCTAAGCCTTGAGCAATAGAAGAAAACGTTTCAGGGTATGAAAAACGAGTTTTGTTAATCACCGAAGAACGTGTGATGAACGCGCATGCCGGATAAAGGAAATGGACAAGCCGAGTGGCTTCCAATCACCAACCAGATCTTTTATCTCTTTCCCTAGTATCTAACCTTTGAACTTTGGAAGAATTGGCACATTACGTATCTTTACGTAAATTCCTTAACACGGAGACAGCCTCACTGAGTTGGCAATTGGCATTCATGTTAAACAAAAGGTCTGTGTTGTTCGATGAGTGATTTTTGTCACAAATAAGGAATTAACTCGGCCTTTCTCGCACAATCTAATGTGCCCTTTAAGCCTACGGTAATAGAAATATATTGTGGCCTTTTTCATGCGAATTGCATATGCAGATACTTTGATTAGGTAGCTAGCTCATCTTTTCAATTCAGATTACCTACGTCCTGAATTAACAGTTTTATCAGATAGAATTAGATACTCAATCAACAGCAATCTAGGAAACAAGTAAGCATGAATCATCATTCTTCAAGTATTGCGCGAGATATAGATATGAGCTGCATCAGTAAATGCAAATAAAGGTCACTTATGATGTGATGACCAGAGGCCATCTAGCTCACCCGATCAACTGCAATTGCGATATTCAATGCCACCACGAAGCAAGCAACCCTACTATCCAACATTCCAAACCCTACACCTATACGCTGTCTTCCCTTCTAACTGGAAGACAAAAGAGATTACAAAATCTGTAACCAGTAACCATTGTAAATACACCACCAGCATCTGTCCAAACTTGCTCTTCATTAGTCCCCGAAGCTCAAACGACTTCAGCATTCCCTGGAATACGTTACATAATTTGATAGTCTACAAGCAGATGTTGTGGGATTATTTCCCTCAAGGAGTCAACTCCTGGAATGCGCTTCTAAAGAAACATCTTGGCATACAGTGAATGGCTTGAGTTAGCCATTGGAGGCTTCTTTCAGAGTTGCCATAATCTCTGGGTAATAAAGCCTAACAATACTAGCTGCAACAGTCAACAGGATACATACTCAGAACTGTGTCACAGTAGCTCTCCAAAATGTACCTCGAGGTCAGGAAGTTTTATACGTGAACATGTAAGATTGATCGGACATAACACCACCTTCTTCAGCTAGAAGTGCCTTTTCTATTCCAGGATATGTATGCTGTGTCTCCATATGGTCTGAAAACAAAATGCATCATAGGTGGACTACAGAGTTTTAGTAGCAGATAAAAAATAAGTTTGGTGTGCATGACAGATCCAATAAAATAAGCATTTTGCACAAATATATTTTCAAAGAAAGTCAGTGGGCAAACTGAATTAAGCCAGCACCACAGTTCCAAAACTAAACACCGCAATCTCAAATAAGAAAATTACAATGGTGTTCTAGATGAAAAGTATAGGATGGTTCGTTATTGTTCTTTCTATCTTTTTTTTAGATATACCGTGGGTGGAAGTTATGCCACAAGAAATTCAACAATCACCAGCCTGAAGAATGCTTAAAGTAATGTTTCAACATTCAGTTGTGTTGGCAAATAAACATGTAGATTTTGAGTAATATTTGTACAAATCCATTACCTTGGATTATTAACGTGTAGCAATATGAAAGCAATTGCAATGACTATAGAAGAAGAACCAATAAAAATGCAGGCAACCCCAAGGAAGTCATTCCTCCCTCCCAACCAACTCGATGTTGAAATAACAAGTTTCTTTTTTCCCCCAAAGCTGTATGCATTATAGTTATTTGTCAGCTTGACATCAATGACATCATCTTCTTCTAAATCCTCTTCAATTCTCCCATATAACTTCCGGAAGCTTGGAAGGGCAGCAGTCCGCATCCATACAATCAGATCTTCTTGATTGCTTAACTGTTAAAAACAATCAACCAAAAGCCAAAGGCATGAAAAGGAAAGAAATAAAATAATAAATGAGAAATCAATACTTTTTCAGCAGTATCTATAGAAACAGTTATCGCCGGGTAGACAGCTCTTAAAAGAATTGAAGGGCATGCAGGCATGGTAGAGGGTGTTTCATCAAGATAACTCACAAAATACCACTGAAGAGCATAATAGATTCAATAAACAATAGTGTAAATACAATGGAAATAGGCATGAGAGTTGAGCCATGCAAATACAGAGTCCTGGTCTCCTAGAGGGAATTTGAAATCTATTTTGGGGCCATTATCTCTTAAGACAGAGTGGGCATTCAAAGACAAAAGAAAGTGAAAACTTGTTCCAAGGTAATTTCTTTTGGATGTTGCAGCAATTAAGTTGTTATGAACTTATTAATAGGTTTTTTTAAAAAAAATTATGTGAAGTGCAATAATGTCATGTCCCAGTCCATTAACACTTACGGGAACATCTTGATCCAGCTTTCCACCACCTATCAGAGTCCCACTCTGGAAATTGAAGGGATATACTTGCTTTCCAAATTTGTGATCACGGTCACTTTTCCATGCAATGTTTTTCCTGTTGATCCTTAATTCTACACCACCGCGAACAAATGTATATGTGTCATTAAATAAGCTCCACGCTATCAACCCACAAGGGACGATAGGTAGGCCATTATTAGATTGCTGGGGTTCACAGGAGCTTGTGTGGTTGTACTTCAGCCCATGCAAGAGCTGCTGATCACTTCTGCTCTTTACGTATCTGAAAAAGATTCAGAAGTTTTCAATGTACAAATTCATGAATCTGGGAATGCCGGGATTACCACTCAGAAATTGCATATCGTAAATGAGATAAAAAACAGGAAACAAAATTTTCAGAGGAACCAGTATTAGGATCAAAAGATTTTTTTCAAATCAAATATGGTCTGAATATACCCCAGCTGAAATTTCCCCAATAGTTTGCTTCAATGAAAATGAGGTGTTATTAGCTCACCCAACACTTTTATCAACAGTACATAAAAGTTGTTCCAAAACTTCTTAACCAAATTAAGGCAATAGACTGATTACTACACATGAAATAAAGACAAAAACTCACCTACGGTGGTTTTGATAGAAATTATCAAGCTGATAGTATATGTATATTGGAGCTTTCATATATTTGGTCACCTGCATGACAAATCGGGTAAAGCAAAAGTGTCAATACTGAAATTTTCTTCATAACAGCTGCCGTTGAGAGGTGTATGAACATCACCATCAAAGGCTACTTTTAATTGAAGAGAAAGATTAAGCAACACATTCCAGCTAGACATCCTTACACTTCAAAGATAACTGATTCATGAACAAATTGTAGAGAATCAATATGCGATAAAGGCAACGCCAACAAAAAGCATCACCTTCAACTGCCGAGAACAATTTTTGGAAATTGAGTCATCTTTGATATAAGAAACTTTGTTGCCTTTAAAGGCCTCAGGTACACATTCTGCATCATAGCGATCAACAATCTCAATGACCTAGAAACCAACACAACGTTGAATAATATTCTGCCCAAAAATTTTATAGCAAGAAAAGAGGAGACATCTTTTTAAGAAATTATCAAGCAAAAATGCTACTCACACTATGGGAAAGTCGAAGAGTGATGAGCCCAACAGGAACGAATGTAAAACCCATCAACAAAAATATAGATACAACCTACCAAACAAACACTTCATCAAGATCCATAAACAAAGGATATTTTGATAATGAGAAGATTGAGATAAACGTTTAAAAAAAAAGACTATCCTCAGCCAAAAACATATCAGTTGGAGCCTATTTGCACTTACCCATGCTGGTGTAAGGACAGGTTTACAAGCTGGAAGGCTTTGTTGGCTAAACTGGTAGAAAGCTGACAACAAAACAAGACAAAATTGATGGCCACAATCATATAATTATACCGAATACGAAGTAAAAAGTGAAAGCAATGAAAGTGCTGACGCCCATTACTTCTATTTCGTCCTGTATGTATCGGAATAGTGCGAACTCCGGTGGAATCAGATGAAGTACTTCCACCATCCAAATCCATTAATTAAATCTCTTCAATAGCACCAAGATGCCCCCAATTTACAAGATTTCAAAATCAACACTGCATTTCCAACAACGGTGTCTTCATTTTACAATCCTAAATGACACAGGAACAACATAAGCACATAATTCAAATAAATCTAAAAGAATATCTTCAAAACTATTTCTTTACAAGCTCTAAGCAGTTATTATCAAATTTCTGATCATTAGAACTCCCATATTACGAACTATATGAAAGCAAGATGAAAAGGGTCACTCTGACTAAGCTAGCTCTAAGGCAAATTCATGTAAAGTCGTGATTTTCCTGCGAAAGGAAACAGAGGGAAGGAGTATGGAGAGTTGTACCAAGAAAACGAAGCAGGAACTGTTTTCACAGCGACTCTCCTGTTCTTCAGAGTGTTGACCAGCCAAAAAAAAAAGATTGATGGATGGAAGCAAAAGGGATCGGAGTCAGAGATTAGGAATTGAAATGGAAAGATGAAGCACAACAACCGTAAGAAGACAAAGAGGAAGGTGAGAAGCGAAGCGAGGGATTGTCTCTGCCCAGAAATTTGGAATCCTGTTGGCTTTGTTTGGTAAAGGTTCCTCTTTCCTTTTCCATTTTTAACATAATATTAATGGTTTAAAGTTTAAATAAAGTTAAACATGTCAAAGCAACCTTTTCTTCCATTGTAAGGTAGAGTCCTCATTTCATGACCGTCTTTACTGCTATCCATATTTTGATAACTAGCAGAATAAAATTGTGCAATATAATGCCTACTAAATTTAGTTGGTTATAATATGAAAAAAGAGTAGGTAAAATTTATAAAGTTATATTAGAATTATGAAAAGTGAATGAAAAATGTTAAATGTTTTGATAT
>JAOQMP010000003.1:31455273-31465902 GCA_027563575.1 Erythroxylum pedicellare
TTTTTCTTAGGATTACTGGATTTTATGTGTGTGTCTGGGGGGGGGGGGAGCTATTCTTTCATCTTGTTATGTTCTAAATAAAGTCTCGTATAAGTAATTATGCAATTTGGAAAGGTTATCCACCCAACTTGCATTTTTTTGACAATGTAGGGGTGTCTTGCTAAGGTTGCTCTACCTGAACATAAAAGGAAGAAAATTAAGCCTAAGACTATTAATTCAATTTTTATAGGATATGCCTCTAATAGTGCTGCTTATAGATTTATGGTTAAGGAAGAGGGATCTAACAATTATGGACCAATTATGGAGTCAAGAGATATAGTGTTCTTTGAAAATATATTTCCTATAAAAGTGGGTGTGCAAGTTCCTAGAGAGTCTGTCCTTAGTTCCTCTACTAACGATGACGTAGAGGAAGAGGAAAATATTAAACTAAGGAGAAGCAAAAGAGTTAGAGCACCCACGAGTTTTGGTTCTGACTTTATTACTTCCTTTGTAGTGAAAAACCTGAGGAGGTAGGTGATGGTTTTGTGGTGACTTATATTATTAAGGAAGATCCCAAAACTTATGAGGAAGCAATGAGATATGTGGATGCTACATTTTGGAAGGAAGTTAGAGATAGTGAGTTAGAGTTAATCATATCTAATAAAACTTAGGTTTTAGTTGATCTACCTCGAAGTTGTAAGCCTTTGGAGTGTAAGTGGATTTTCAAAAAGAAATTGAGACCTAAAAGAACCATTGAGAGGTTTAAGGCAAGACTTGTGATTAAAGGCTTTATACAAAAGAAAGGATTGGACTTTTTTGATATTTACTCTCTTATTACTAAAATTGCATCTATAAGGATGTTGTTTGCTATTACCTCGGCATTTAAGCTTTATGTGCACCAAATGAATATTAAGATAACTTTCTTGAATGGTGATCTAGATAGAGAAATTTATATTGTCCAGCATGAGGGGTTTAGAGTGCCTGGTCAAGAATAAAAGGTGTGTAAGTTGGTTAAGTCTTTGTATGGACTTAAACAAGTTCCCAAACAGTGGCATGAGAAATTTGAAAGTGAGATTTTCAAACATGGTTTCACCTCTTGTTATGCTGATTCTTGCATTTACGTGAAATCTGACATTAATGGTTATGTGATCATAACTCTTTATATGGATGATATGCTTATTTTTGGTACTAGTTTATTTGTCATTGATACTACTAAGAGTTTGCTAAAGTCTTCCTTTGATATGAAAGATCTTGGACTTGTGGACTTTATTTTGGGAGTTAAAGTTGGTAGGATAGAAATTTTAAAGAAGTTTGGTTACTATGATGTTGATCCAATCAAGACTCCCAATGATGCTAGTGTTGCTTTAAAGAAAATTTTGGTGATAGTGTGAACCAAGCTGAGTATGCTAAAATTCTTGGTAGTGTGATGTACTTGATGAACTATTCTCGTCCTAATATTGCATACTGTGTTTGTAGACTTAATAGGAATACTTATAATCCTAGTCAAGAGCATTAGAATGTATTGATTCGTTTGTTGAGACATTTGAAAGGTACTATGTATTATGGATTATCTTTTGCTGGCCATCCTCCTAGATTAGAGGGGTATTCTGATGCTAACTGGGTTGCGGAGAGTGATGATATACATTCTATCAGTGGTTGTGTTTTTACCTTGGCAGGAGTTGTAGTGTACTATAAATCATCCAAGTAAACATATATTGCGAAATCAATAATGGAGGTTGAGTTTATGGCTTTGGAGCTGGCAGGAGGGAAGCTGAGGGGCTAAGGAATCTCTTAGCATATATCCTATTTTAGGAAAAACTAATACCTTATGTGTTCCTTCATTGTGATTGGTAGGCTGTCATTAATGTTGCCAAGAATAAGGAATATAATGGAAAAATTAGACATAGTAGATTGAGACATAAAATTATTTGTACTTTAATTAGACAGTGTAATTTCTCTAGACTATGTCAAGTCAGAGAGAAACTTAGTGGATCCATTTACAAACACTTTGAGTAGGAAAACTAAAGTGATGAGGTTAAGCCCAATTATATAGTAACCTTGTGATGGATACCGGTCTTGGTAAACCAAGTTCAATGGGTCAAACAAAGTTATGCGATAACTACTTGCTTGTACATTGTCTATGGAAAATATTGAGATACATTTAGTTGTTGAATTGCATCCTTAGTGTGCTTTTACTGTGCTTGATAAGGTTGGATTGTTTAATCCTTAATGCGTTCCATAACCCAAGTTTGTGTAGTGTGAGCAATACACACTTGTTGAACTCACCTATATGATTGTGAGGGAACGGTAGGATGGGGGCGGGGTAGCCACCCTCCTATGAGAATATTTGGGCTATCCCTCTAGAGCAATTATAAGATTAGGTAATTTTAAGGTTATTTATTTCTCTAGTTGGTTCTGTCTCTGATTTTCTTAGACACTAGGTTCAAGACTTAGTTTACCTGGTTGTTCTTCAGTCTTTCTCCTAAATTGTTACAGTTTGTTTATTAAGTTTTGGATTAAGTGGGGGATTGATAGTATTATTCCAAAACATTGATAACATTATTATGCAACATCCATCGTTTTTATTACACTTTATTTCCACAACTATAAAGGCATCAAACTATTGAGTCACACTATAAAGCTGTGGGAGAAGGTAATTGAAAATAGGATCCGAAGAGCTGCTTCTGTATCGGCCAACCAATTTAGGTTTCTGCCTGGTAGGTCCACGACAGAAGCAATGCATCTACTTCATAGACTCATGGAATGCTACAGGGAACGAAAACGATATTTGCATATAGTTTTTATTGATTTAGAGAAAGCATATGACAGGGTCCCTAGAGAACTTCTATAGAGGGGTTTGGAGGCAAAGGGCATTTCTATGACCTATATTAAAGTAATTAGGCACATATATGAAAGAGTATAGACGAGTGCAAGGACGATAGGAGGTGACATGGAAGAATTTTCTATTAGTGTTGGACTACATCAAGGTTTTGCTTTAAGACCTTTTTTGTTCACATTAGTGTTAGATGAACTTACCAAACATATATAAGGAGAGGTACCTTGGTGTATGTTATTTGCAGACGATATTGTCCTCGTGGATGAGACTAGGGAGAGGGTCAATTCCAGCTAGAACATTAGAAAGATACATTAGAACTGAAAGGTTTTAGGATGAGTAGGTCTAAGACAGAATATTTAGAATGTAACTTTTCGAGAAACCAGCGGGTACATGACGTGGCGGTTACAATTGGTGCTGATGTCATACCACACAAATCGTGTTTTAAATATCTTGGGTCCATAATTCAGACTGATAGTAATATCGATGCCGATATAGTACAACATATTAGATCTGAATGGACCAAATGGAGGAGTGCGTCAGGGGTTTTATGTGACAAAAAGATTCCTGTAAAACTCAAGGGGAAGTTCTATAAAACGGTGATCCGCCAACTATGTTATATGGGGAAGAGTGTTGGCCTGCCAAATGGCAACATACAAGACAGTTGTTGGCAGCCAAAATGTGTATGCTTCGGTGGATATGTGACATTACCAAAAGAGATATGGTTCGGAATTGTGTGGTGAGAGATAGACTACAGGTGGCTAGTGTGGCTGTCAAGTTGAGAGAGACTAGACTTAGGTGGTTCGGGTATATACGCAGTAGGCCCTCTAATGCTCCGGTACGTAGTTGTGAGAGTATAACCCTTAGTGAATACAAGAGGAGAAGGGGGAGGCCTTACAAGACCTGAAGGGAAGTGATCAAGAAAGATTTGTCTGAGTTGGACTTTAATGAGGTAGTGGTTAGAAATAGAAGAGTATGGCATGATCGGATAAGGGTAAGGGATTAACCTTTAAAGTTCACTAATACAGTGCAGTAGTTATTTCGAGATGGGACTCGTGGTATGCAGATTATAGGGACAGTAGGATTGGCATATTTGTAGGGTATATAAGCAAGGACTCCTAAAGTAATTAGAAACGAGGTGAGTCGGCCTTTGCAGCTTATCCGGTACTCGCTGATCTGGACTCCAGCAGGTATATCCTTTATTTTTACTTATTTATATATTTGGTGTAATTTTTATTTATTTAATAATTTACCGTGCTAGTTTTACCTTTTCCCTCTGTAACCTGCATCATTCTTATCTTATCTCATTTGCATTGTGGGTCTACTGAAAATAGCCTCTCTACTATGTAGGGGTAAAGCTGCGTATTATCAGACCTCCCCATACCCCGTTTTATTGCGGGACTTCGGACTGAGTGATGATGATGATGATGATTACCATAACGTTAATAATGTTCCTTACATTCTTTTTTTTATAATTGCCATTGTTATTATACCCTCAAATGTTCTTATTTTTCATTATATCTATACCTATTGTGTGTTAGTTTTTTAATACACAGACACATAATGCTACACTCTACTATCTACCTTTGCTAACCACACACCCCTCCCTCATTCTCTCTGTATATAAAGAGGTACAAAAGAAGCTTATAACATCGTAAACATCATTCTTCTTATCTTAAGGTTAGTGTAAGGGAGATAGATTCACCATTGGAGAACCAAACGACATAACAAACACCCATCTCTTCAAATATGCTCTCTTCTTGGTTCTTCTGCTTAATTCTTAAAGACAGTTTCTGCTCTACCCTTTGGAGTGCACTGAAGCTGGTGGAGAAGGTGTTAACCCTGGGGTCAGATCCCATTGTCTTAGTGTATTGTAAAGGGGTAATTTCTGACTTAGGGCAGTGATTTTTCACGACGCCTTACATTCAGATAAGCCGTTCCAATTTGATTTTTTTGCTAACATGCTTTACCTTCGGAAGACAATAGCCCTTTCGATCTCCTTTTACTTGTTGGCAACGATCGTCTCTTCTTATTGTTTAGGTAAAAGAATTTGTTTGTATTAAAAAAAGTATTATAATGAACAATTGTAGTAACTATATAGAAAAAAAGTGAGGATTAAGATGGTTTTGACTACTACACCCAATTACTAGAAGAAGTTAAAGGTGGTGCCTTATAGGTCGACATATGGCCAGAATTGCCTTAAGAGTTTTTACATTCAAGATGCTTTGTTAACTGTTTGTGTTACCTGATATATGGATAATTAGAAAGCTAAAATTTATTTAGATAATTGGGTTATTCTTATTCTCTTATATTCATTTGTTTGTTTATATAAGTGTTGAGTTCCCTTTTTATACGTTTAAAAAGGTTGATTAAATTACCAAATAGGTGGTCAAACAAGGTTTTAAGGAGGCTTTGATCTAATTCCTTGATTATATTCTTCAAGAGGTCATTAATTATATAGCCCAAGTTCCACCATGGTGTGCCATGTAACACCAACACTTTTAAAGACAACATGGTTTTGTAATGCCCCATTAGTCTTTTTAATAGAAAATGACCCTAGGGGTTGTAGGTGATAACTAATAAAAAAATATAAAGTAAAAAAATAGTTTACAAAAATGAAAAAAAGGTATAAATTATTGGGGATTCAATACAATTAGCCTTACTTTTATCAAACCAAATAAGGTCATAACCCATAATTTTGATAACAACAAAATATATTGCAACTAATACATTTACTTTTGGTAATATTAGTAGCTCTATTACAATGAAAATAATCAATATATGAAAAATGAAGTTCAATAGAAAGGCAAAGTGAGCAAAGGAGCTAATTGAACAAGTTAAAAATTAAAATATAGAGAAAACGAATAAGTGGCATACAAATGCAACTTTGAAAGGAATTTAATTGAAGAACTAAAAATAACAAGGAATCAAGCACATTAAGAATGAAATAAATTATTATAATCATTATTATAACCTTATCTTGGAATTTTAATGAATTAGGGGTTTAATCATTGTGTGATTATTTTTTATAAGAAATAATAGGTGTTGTTTATTAGGCTAGGGAATAGGCTAGCTGAAGGTAAGTGTCTTGTTAGTTAAACATGGCTAGAAACTAGTTGTAGGAATAGCTAGTTTATGTGTCTAACTACCATTTACATTAGTTTTGGTTATAAATAGATCACAAATGAGTTGTAGGAAGAATTTTCGACATATTAAAGAGTTGCTAAAAGCATTGAGAGGCTAGAGAGTACATGTTGAGACTTTGAACATCAATGTGAGCAAGTAGGCGAGGTTTTAACCTATATATGATTATGCAATTATGAGAATTAGGGACATTATTTGTGTACATTTTGTAAGGATTCCTCTTAAACTTAAACAAGATTTGTAAAGGATTTTCTTCACTTATGACAAAGCAAGACGTTTGTAAGGGTACTTCTTTATCTATTACAAAGAAGATATTTTATGAAAGGTTCATTTTCATCCATTTAAAGAAAAAGATAGTGAATTCCCATGTGGAGTTTAGAGAGTGGACATAGGCCAAAGGTTATTTAGTCCAACCATAATAAATGTCTCTCTTTCCTTATTATCTTTATCTTTATATTATTATTATTATTATGTTTTTTATGATTAGCTTATATGAATTTTCATATAATCATTTATTAGAATATGCAATTCATTCATTATTTTAAAATAGATTAAAAAAATCAAACACAATTAATCCCCTCTCTTGTATGGCATCTAAGAGCCAACAATTGAGATTAGAGTGAGTTTCATTCATTATGTATAACATTTTAGCAAAAATTTACTAAAGCTCACTATGAAAAAATTTGATTCAATTTTTAGCTATGAGGACCAAGATATCAATAATACACCATTTCTCAATGGAAATGATTACTTATTTATGAGAACTAGGATGAAAAGTCTTATTTATGATCAAAGATTTTGATTTATAAGATATGGTAGAGAAGAATGAGTGGAATATAAATGACAATATACTCATTATATTAAATAGAAAGTTAATATACGTTTTATTTTTCGCATTATAAAGGTATATATTTTCCAAAGTTTTAATGTGTCAAAATGCCTATAATATTTGACACATATTTGATGTTACATATAGTAATGATTATTATAATGATATTTTTATTAATAATATTACTCATAATTTTGAAGAGAATTTAAATGACAATTAAGAATGGAGTGAAACGAAAGAGAAGGAGGACCAAAAGAAAAAGTGAGCACTAGAAGCCATATGGAATGATGCAAGCAATTCAAAAAGTAAAGAATTAAATAATAAGGTGGCTTACATGTGCTTTCTGACTAATAATATTAAGGTATCATCTTTCTCAAATTCTTATGGGGATAGTGACAATTGCAATGCTCAGCTTTCATATGATAAGTTAGTTAAATCCCTAAAAATTATGAGTATGGATAGGAAAAAATTATCTTCCAAGTATAAAGAGGTTTTAAAAACCTTAGATGCACACATGATTAAGAGTGATAAATTACAATGTGATATGTATAACACGGTAGATTCTAAGAGTGTGATTGTTAGCAATGATATCGATCATGATTTGTTGAATGAAAATGGGGCATTAGAGAAGGATAACAATAACCTCAAAGAGTCATTGTCCAAATTCATTATGGGTATCAAAAAGTTAACATACTTGAACTCTAAAAGAGCTCTAAGATCGGCACGAAATTGCGCTTCATTTATGGAAGTGCACCATCCAATGTCAAGATAATTTTTGTGAAGAGCAAGCATTTACATTATAATTTGTGCCCGAATCATCATATGAGCATCTAAAATCTAATTCTTGATACGAAAACTTTAATTCTCTTATATAATCTTCAAAGTTCTAAGGAAAATAAAAATTCCAAGCATTTATATGTGAGTTAATTCTAAACCTAAAAGGCCTACAAGGCAAAATAGCTAATTTTTATACAAAACCACATTAATAAACATGGAATATTCTTTTAATTCAAATAGATCACTTAAATACCATAAGGCTATTTAAAAATGTCATAATCATCATAAGCTACTATACAATTATTTGTAATATGTCTACAATTCTTATAGGTCTTCTTTACGTTAAATAAGCATGTCAACGTTAAACCATTTGTTAGGACTTGTTATCAATTAAAAAGGGCTTATTAGCCCCCTTCACACACCGAAAGTAGTGCTTTAAATTACTATTATATCCAAAGAAGTCATGTGTACGTCACATTGTTATTAGTTACATTCATATGAATCATATACTTGAAAATCATCTTATATGAGATGTCACTTTTATGGTGATTATAAACATATGATATGTGATGCCACTGCACACCTCTATCTCAACATTGAGAACATGCTACTAAACACCTCTATTAAAGGCATAAGGAGTTTCTTAGACTATGTCAGTTTATACTAGCATTTTATAAATATTTTTCTAAAAGTGCTAAACCTTTGACCAATTTATTTCTTAAAAATTTTACTTTCAATTTTGACTAAGAGTGTCTTAAAGTTTTTTACAGTTTGAAGGAGGTAATTATCTCTATCCAATTATGCAACCTCCAAATTGGAACCTCCCTTTTAAGGTTAAGTATAGTGCAAATGATAATGCAATGGAGTAATTTTATGGAAAAAGAAAGACAAAAAGGTTCATGCAATTTACTATGCAAGTTAAATTTTAGATTTCGCCCAAGTGAAATATGTTACAATTGATAAAAAGGTAGTGTTTACCATTAACAAATTTCAATTATACTTAGAGGGCTAAAAAATTATTGTTTATACCAATCATTCTACCATTAAGTTTCTCTTAAATAAGAAGAATGCCAAACCAACACTAATTCAATGGATACTTTTTTCTTTAAAATTTTGAACTTGAAATTTGTGATAAGAAGGGAATTGAAAATTTTATGGTGGATTATCTTTCTAGACTGAGGTAAGAGATAGATAAGAATGAAGAAGATAAGCTACACATTGATGATTCATTCCTTGATGATTCACTATTCATCATCTCAAAGTTGGAAGCTCTGTGGTATGCTGATTTCATAAACTACCTTGCATATGGAATTTTACCTCCTAATTTGAGCTATTAATAAAAGAACAAGTTCTTTTTTAATTTGAAACATTATTATTAGGATGAACCTTTTCTTTTTAAGAGGTGAGTTTATGGGACTTTTATAATATATTTCTATAAAGATAGGGTAGATTCATAATATTTCATTACTAATCTTCATCTTATGTTGACTAGGCCAACCTTCAAAAATTGTCATTAAGATTCTCCAAGCAGGCTTCTATTGTCCCACTCTCTTAAAAAATAAGCATATGACTACTTATGACTAGTGTCAAAGAACTGATAATATTTTAAGATAAAACGAGATGCCTCTCAATAATATCTTAGAGCTCGAGAACTTTGATGTTTAGGAAATAGACTTTATGTACTATTTTCCATCATCATATGGTGACAAGTATATCCTTATAGTAGTGGATTATATGTTCAAATAAAATGAAATCAATAATATCCCCAAGTAATGATGCTAAAGTGGTAGCAAGATTCTTAAAAAAAAAAGTAATATTGCTAAGGATTAAAATTCCTAAAGTTGTAATTAATGACAATGGTTCATATTTCATAGAGGGACACCAAATCAAGGAATGAATTATATATATCCTATCCATCCTTTCTAATCCTACCTTAATTTTTAAGTTTATCACCTCATGACCTTACATTAGCACTTGTTGGGAGGCAACCTAACATTTATTTGTTTATTATGCTTTGATTTTATTTGTTTTCAAAATATAAGTTGTTCTCATTAGTTTTTTAAGTGTTCCTAATGTTAAATTCATGCTTTGAAATTTATGTTGTTGAATCTTGACTAACCTCTATTGGTGAGTGTTGGATTAGTGCAATGTTATTTTATAGGTTTCCAAGTTAACATGGTAAGAACACATTCCTATGTTAAATCTTGTGTTAACCTACATCAATTTACAATAGAGAACTTGTATTTGTTGTTAAACTACTAGGTAGGCATCTGACTAACCTAGGAATAGACCACTGGAATGCAGTTAAATGAGTTTTAAGATATTTAAAGGGAACTAAGGATTATATGTTGACATTAAAAAAAATCAACAGTCTAGACCTCATAGGCTATACAAATTTAGATTTTGCTATGTATCCAAATGACAGAAAGTTCACATCAGGGTACATCTTTATGTTAGCAGATGGTGTAGCATCGTGAAAGAGTCTCAAGCATAAACTAGTGACTTCCTCAACTATGCATGCAGAGTTTGTGGCATGCTATGAGGTTGCTACACATGTGGTCATGAACTTGATTTTTGAGTTATCTGTGATTGATTCAGTGGCTAGACCCATTTGATTGTATTCTGATAATCTTTTTGCTGTATTTTTCAGTAAAAACAATAAGAGCATCACAAGGTATAAGCATTTGGAGGTCAAATATTTGACTATAAAGGAATTGATATAGAAAGTAACATTGAGGTGGAACATTTGAGGACTGAGGATATGCTTGTTGATACTTTGACTAAAGGACTTTGCCTAGTTATTTTTAAGAGACATATGTACAGTATGGTGTATTGAAGTCCTTAAACACTGATAATTAGGGATCACTGTTTTTGTTCTTGATACATTTATACAAATCTCATATATTGTACATATTGATGATCATCATTTTGTTCTTAGTCATACGACTTGTTGTACATTGTCATAATACAGGTGAAAAGCTTAAGATCTATGTTGATCTTAAGCATTTTAAAGGTCATTAGGCGTATATATACATACTGACCTTGAGCCTATGTCGTCACACATACA
>JAOQMP010000003.1:31465988-31483324 GCA_027563575.1 Erythroxylum pedicellare
GAGAAAACAACTTTCTTTATTACATTTTAGCATACAGTTAAGAGAAATTGAGACCTACAAATGTAAAGATGATACGTTTCAATTCAAACAAATGTCATCCTAATTTACCACACTCCATTTTGTCATTCATGTTAGTAAGGTATTAGATATGCGTAATTGTATTGGATCTTTGTCATACATGACACATGCGTTTGGTATTTTTGGTATCGAAAGCCTTACAGGATAGAATGATGGACTTTCATTATCTTTGGACCAAACGGTTCTTAACCTTGATTGACCTATACATTGCTTTAGCTTAACCACTTTTACTGGTTTTATTATTGTTACAACTATTGTAATTAATTTTTTTCCTAGGAGGAGATTGCTAGTAAATTTCTAAATTTTTACAATAATTAGTTATGATTTTAACGAGCTTATGGTTAAGCGAATTGAATTTGATCCAATTAAAGATAATAAATAAGCTTGATAAAGGATATAGTTCAATGGACTGAAGCCCTGTGAAGAAAATGAGCCTTAATCAATATGGACCTCACATACATTGGGCCTATGATATGGAGGCCTAATATAGTTACTCTATATAGTTAATAAGGTCTCCTATTGTCTATTTACGTAAGTTTGTGAACGTTTGGATTCTCAGACCCATTAAGAGATTCAGGTGTTAAGAAAGACCTTAACGACATTCGGTTAAAGGACCTTCACGAACATCATCGAGAAAGTCTGAAGGTTTCAGCGTTGAAAAGCTTATTCGAAGATATGGAAAGCAAATAAGGTATTTTTTGAATTTTCTCCATTTATATTCACACAATCACGTAATCGCTCTAATACCACTTATAATGCATAACACAAGCCTTAGTTACGTGCTCAAGATGAAACGTAAAAGTGAATAAATGAAAACAATGTAGAAACTACCTGATTTACTTTCCATATCTTCGACCGAGCTTTTCTACGCCTAAACCTTCGAACTTTCTTGACGATCTTTATGAAAGTTGCTTAATTGAATGTCGTTAATGCCTTTCTGCATCTTTCATAATGCACGAATCTCTTAACTGGTCAGAGAATCCAAACATTCACAAACTTACCTAAGCAGACAACAAGAGACCTTAGCATTTATATATAATAACCGAATTGGACCTCCCCATCACAGGCTCAATTTAATTAACCAAAAAGTGCGTCTCACTGTTATGTGATAGTATAGCCTACTCTTAAATTAAAAATAAAAATAATATCACTTCAGTATTGACACAAAATTTAATTGATAAGGAGTTAACCTCCATCAAATCTTCCGTCTACCTAAGGTTTGTTTTAGATTTTTTGAAAATGTTATAGTTCAGTTTGAACGCTTTAAAATGATAAGATTAAAATTGTATTCTATTGTAAATGTTGATGTTCAAAATGTACTTTAAAACTTTCTAAATATAATAAATTAATAAATCAATGTATTTTTATATAAAAAATAATCCTTTTGAACTATAACGTTTGCATTAAAATGCATGTCAAATTCTAACATTTTAAAGTGTATAAAAAATCTTTAACATTTAAAAAACCTTCAACTTGTAGAACCCTTAACTTCATTAATAATTCATCAGCTAAGTATAATATCACTATTGACCTGAATATGTTTTAAACCTTTTCTTTATGTGGGATCCCAATAATTAAAATTAATCTTAATTTCAAACCTTTATTGAGATTTCTCTCATTATAAAACTTGTCTCTTAAAATAATAAACAACATTGGCTTAAGAAAAATCTGAATCATACTTAATTTCGCTCACTCAACCACATCCGGTATGTCTCTCTCTCTCTACCTGAAATTATGGCTAGACCTATGGGTTTGTTCCTCTTTTTCCATAAAAGTATGATTTGCTTACAATCTTATTTGTTTTCCCTTTAAACTTAGGTTTTTGGGATTTTCTTTAGATTTTTTTGTAATCTTTGAATTTTTTATTTCAAATTACTATATCCTAAAAATAAGACTCAATTTCTCTCCTTTCTGTCTCTAAATCTTTGTGTTTATGATTGCTTTATTTTCTTGAATTCTTATCAATAAGAATGGCCAACCTGAAAGTGGCAACATTAGGTTCAACATAACAACTCAATATTTCAGTATGTCCCTTATTAGTTCTACTTTGGATGATATCTTCAAATCTTAACGTTTATCTTAGCAAGATAAATGAGTATGTAGCACGTTATTGGTCAAAAAAAGAAGTTTCAGATTTGGAAAATTTTATTAGCTAGGGATTTTATATTAGAGTAATTATGAAATTGGAGTTAATTCAACATGTCACTATGGGTCTCGCACAAAGATATTTAGAAAAATTAGCACATAATATAACACTTAATTTATAGATCTTTAATGTAGTCAAGAGTGTCGTCAGTTTGATATTTAATTTAGATGATTTTAAAATGTTAATGTACTTTTTATATATTTTAGAACATTAGAGTCTGATCTCTATTTTATTTCAAACATTAAAGTTCAAAAGTGACTTTTTACTTTTACATATACTACTGATATAATGTGTTAATTACCAATCCCCTCATGTGAAGTTGTTATCCATATGAAAAACGTTCTCCATATATTTACTTCATTATCTAAAGATAAAGTACATCAATTTTTAATTTTAAGAAATTTTATGAAAAAAATGAAGATTTCCACAAAATTTTTAACATTCAAATTTTTAGTAAAATTAAAAATTGATGTACTTTATCTTTAGATGTAGTTAAAAAGAAGTTAAAGGAATTCTTCATAGTAGGTTTCTTTAATATTCTTAATTTTAAATGAGTTATTTTGGAGGTGGAGTATCATCTATACTTGATTGATTCTAACTGATGATGTCTAGTTATGATAAGAGGACTATTTCTTATTATGCCATACTATGTTAGAGCATGTGATTTGTTTGCAATCAACAATTTGGTCTGGTAAAGTTCAAATTGTGAATTTGATTGTAAGATTGACTACTTCTAGTTAAAACAATAGAAAACGCTAAATAACTCATTTTTCCCTTAAGATTTTCCTTTTCTAGAAAAACACTTCCCGCTTGGATTTTGATATAGCCATTTGGCTCTATTGGGCAGCCCTTGCCTGAGGAGCTCTCTATCTATAGAGATCCTCTCAAGGGCAAATGAAACTACTACTGATGAAGGTGAGTTGTTTAATAAAGCTATGGAGGAGTTTCCAGCTTTGTCGAGAGACGTCGTATAACAAAACGTTTCTAAGAATGGAGTGGGTTTTTTCAGAGTGTCCAATGTTCCTAATTCACATAGGTCCTTCTATAATGCTAGCGCTTAGAGCAAGAAACTTAATCTGTAGCAACCCAAGGTACAATTGAAACACTATAAAGATGTCATAAAGGATGGCATCGATTGTCCTCCTATGAAAGTATTGCAGGTGGGAGAACGAGCATGGTCGAATGCATTAGTGGGTTCCTTCTGGACCAAACATCCTGCATTTCCAATTATCAGTGCTTGGGCTAGTGTATGATGGAGTAAGAAAGTTTGGTAAAAGATTTTACTTATAGATTATAGCATCATTATTTTCAAATATGCTACTGATAGTAATTTGACTGAAATACTTGAGATGGGTCCTTGGAGCATTAGGGGCCAACCCATGTTTCTTCAAAAGTGGAAGCCAGGAATTACTTTTGGTCAAGAATGTGTTGATGTGTTTCTGATTTGGGTCAACTTCCACAACCTACCACCTAAATTGTAGATGGTTAAAGGCCTGAGTTTTCTTGCCAATTCTCTGGATGAGCTGTTATGCATGGATGCCCAAATTTCCAATATTGAAATGATAAGATATATGTAGAAATTAGTTGCAAGTCTAGCCTACCTAATTGGCTCCCAATTATAAAGCTTGGTGAATCGGGGGAGATGGTGAAAGCTAAATTTCAGTTAACTTATCTGTGGAAGCCATATGTTGCAGTTAAGAAATGGATACCGACTGGGAGGATGTATAAAATTGGTTGGTAAGAAAAGCTACTGGGGTTAGAACATGTAATAGATAACATTGAAAAGGATGCAGGATATCAACAGTTGATTAATGAGCAACTAGTACATAATCCCTCATATAGAGATTCCAGGGTGACCAATGGAAGTTTCTGAAGACAGAAGGCCAAACCCCCAAGTGATGTTAATGAGCAACTATTACATAATCCCTAATATAGAGATTCCAGGGTGGCCAATGGAAGTTTCTGAAGACATAAGGCCAATCTAAAGCGATGTTAATAAAGAGGTAGCACAAAAATTGCATTTCTTATGAGTGTGACAGTATGGAACAACAACAGATCATTGGTGAACAAGGAGTAGGAAGGAATGCAGTGGTTGATCAACCTGTTGATGATTTGTCAACTTCTATGCAAGAGGATCAATTCGATGGTGCAATTACTAAACATCAAAGATTGATACATAAGGAGAATACTTGTAAAGATGGAGGACTGAGTCTTTTTAGGGTTCTTATACTAACTCTCAAAGTAGGTCAGTTAGGTAGAAGGCTAAACCGAAGGGGGACAGTATTACTGTGGAATACAAGAGGGTTGAAGACCCTCTTAAATAGTCCACAGTCAAGGACTTGGTAAGTGATTGAAAATGAATCTTGGTAGGCATCCTAGATACTAAAATAAAGGCTCCAACTATTCAGAATGAAATGTCCTTTTTGGGTGTTCAATGGAAGACAATTACTAATCATTCACATCACTATAATGGTTGTATTATCTCCCTATGCAATTCAGAATGCATTAGGGTAACAATGAGCAAAATCAGTGAATAGTTAATTCATCTTCATTTCCAATTGAGAGACAATTCCTCTCCCTTTGATGCTACCTTTATTTATGCTTCCAATTTTGCTTTTAGAGGGCATAATTGTGCACTGATATACATCTTATTCAATCAGGTATGCAAAATCCTTACTTAGTAGTTAGAGATTTTAATTATTCCTTAAATTCTACTGAAATAGAAGGTAGAGCTAGTTATAGAATGGGGTTTAGCCAAGAGCTTTGTCATCTTTTCTAGCATGCTTAGTCACTAGACCTATAGGCTACAGTTAGGATATTTATATAGATTAATAAGCAACATGGAGATACGCTATTAAGGAAGAAGCTTGATAGAGCGTTGGTAAATTAAGCAGGGCTTGGCAAATTTCCCAATACATTTTGGAGAAAATCAACTTTTAGACCATTCTTTTATTCATATTTAGAAGATGGCATAACATGTTAAAGTTGGAGGTTAGTTTTGATTTTTCAATAGTGCCACACAATTGGAAGATTAGTGAATGTTGGAGTCAACAGGTGTAGGGATTTAAGGCCTTCTAATTGATGTAGAATTGTCAAAAGACTTATCGAGCAATTTGTTAAAGAGAAGACCCAAAGCCTTGGTGACATCAAATTGAGGTTGGCAAAAGCACAAAAGGCATGTTATAATGATCCTTATAATGAGGCACTAAAAAATGGAGAATTATAAAAGAGGAGAGAATACTAAGAGGATCTGTTTTTCACAATGAAACTTTAAGGCATAAAGCTTGATTGAATTGGTTGAGAGAAGTGGATTCAAATGCCAAATTATTTCATGCTTCTATTCTTGCAACAAATACTATATCTGAATTAAAGGATGGTCGTAGAAATGTGATATCAAGTTAGTAGGAATTACTGTGCTTCATAAGAGAGTATTTCCAGCAGCTCATGGGCATTTTGACAAATATAGCATAAGGGCTTTAATGTTAAAGATGTACTTAATTTTACCCCCACTCAAGCTCAAAATGACATGCTCATTGCTCCCTTTACCCTTTAAGAAGTCAAAGAAGCTATGTTTAACCTCGGTCTAGCAAAATTTCTTAGTCCAGATGGATTCACAACCTTGTTCTTTCAAAAATTATGGGATATCATAGGTAGACTTTTTACTGAAGCAGTTTTGGAAATTTTCTCCTCTACTAAGTTGCTCAAGGAAATAAACCACACTTACATATGTCTTATACCCAAGAAGAAAAACCTTTCTTATATATCTAAATTCAAACCCATCTCTTATGACACAACTATTTATAAATTCATTGCTAAACTTCTAGCAGTAAGATTGAAAATAGTTCCATCAGAAATGTTTAACATAACTCAAGGGGAATTCATACCTAGGAGAAATATTGGTGACAACATACTCATACTACAGGAGATATTGAGGGATTACAAATATAGTAAGAATATCCAAAGTTGCTTATTGAAGATTTATTTTTCAAGGCTTATGATACTATCAACTGGCTTTATTTATAAGAATGTTTAGAAGCTATCCGTTTTCCATTAACATTTAGAAATTGGGTTGTACAATGCTTCCAATCCACTTCCTTTAGTATTTTGGTGAATGGTGTCCCAATTCCACCTTTCACTAATGCTAGAGGCATTACACATGGGGAACTCCTGTCTCCATACTTATTCACCTTAGCAATGAAAGGG
Source organism: Erythroxylum pedicellare (assembly GCA_027563575.1). Classification (NCBI taxonomy): domain Eukaryota; kingdom Viridiplantae; phylum Streptophyta; class Magnoliopsida; order Malpighiales; family Erythroxylaceae; genus Erythroxylum; species Erythroxylum pedicellare. The sequence goes on from JAOQMP010000003.1 coordinate 31,472,416, forward strand.
GTTTCCAAACTTATCTCCAGATTTGCTGATTGCAATGTCAGATTTTAGTATCATAACAAATGTATATCCATTAAAATCTTCCATCTAATTTATGCAGATGATTTAATTCTTTTTGGTAGAGCAGAGGAGCATTTAATCCGAATGTTGTGAACATGTTGCAGGTTTTCACAGATTGGTATGGACTTAAGGTGAATATGGAGAAAAGTGGATTGTATATATCCTCGAATGTTAGCAATCAAGATTAGATCTGTAGAATGGTTGGTTTTCATTACAATCTCTTCCGTTGAAGTAATTGGGAGTTCCTATTAATGCTAATAAGCCAAAGTTTTCTGATTTCATTCCATTGGTTAAGAAGATCAAAGGACGAGTTAAGGCCTAGCAACATAACTTTTTATCCATGGCAGCTAGAGTGACTCTCATCAATTTAGTATTAAGTAGTATGCACCTCCATTGGTCTGATCATATGGTATTGCTAAAGAGAGACAGCAAGAAAATTGATAGAGTACTGAAAGCCTTCTTGTAGTCATGGAAAACAGATACTTATAAGCAGGACAAAGTGAAATGGTGTGACATTACTATTCCTAAGAGGCAAGGAGGATTGGGGATCATCTCGATTATTAAAATATATACATTTTTATTTTGTAAGAGGATCTACAGACTATTCATTGATAGTAAAGCATTGTAGATTAAATGGTTTAATGAATATCATCTGAAAGATAAGAGTTTTTGGGTGGATAATTCTAAAGATTATTCCTGGATATTCAACCATATGCTTAGCCTACGAGACATGATCTATCCATATGCTTAGCCTACGAGACATGATCTATCCTCATATCAAGCATCAATTGGGAGATGGAGAGCATATATGGTTCTGATTTGATAATTGAACCAATTTTAGTCCACTCATCCATAGCGCAGAACTTGCTCAACTTAAATGTAGAACTTTTGTTAATGCTAGAGTATCATCATTAATCCAAAATGGAGATTGGGTTGAAAATTTAAGAGGTTTTTTTCGTGCTTGTAGAATTTTTGCCAAACATTTATAAAGGGCTAAGGAAGGATAACATCATATGGAATGTAAAGTCTAAAGGTCTACTTAATAACATATTTTGTCATCATATGCTTATGAGCAATGTTATGGTTTGAAATGCTTTGGAAACAATCTTTAAATCCTAAGGTTGCAATTGTCACTTGGTTAGTAATTAAGAATAGGCTCAGAACTAAAGATAAATGGCATGAGGTATATGATCCAATATGTGTCTTGTGTAAGCGCATGAATGAGAGTAGAAATCTACACTCTGAGTGCAACTACATCGGAGCAAATTTCAAGTTATGTTACTATTAGCTAACTACACCTTGGAGTGGAAGGAGACCTTGGAGATGATCCTAGGTTGTGTAATAAGTAGTGTAAGGTGGATGGTTTGAGCATAAAGACATCCTTTACTTTAAGTTGCCTATTCTATTTGGAGGGAAAGGAAGAGACTATATAAAGGAGTTAAGAAGGTACATATCGATCAACTGATCATATTGTAAACTGGATTCTTGCGGTTTCATAGCCAATTTCAAACAAAACTCAATTAGTCAAATAATGAGAAGGAATTGGTTGTTGTAATACTAGCTGTAGTAGGTATTTATTTGTAATTGTTCCTAATGCGGTTTTGTTGAAGGATAATATGACTGATTGTAATGGTTAAAGTTGAAATTCTAATGCGATAACCTTTGCATCTTTGAGAGGGGTTGATAATAGTTAGATGTTAAGGGACTGTAACGGTACTCTAATAAATGCTAGTTGTTTCTTCCTTTAGGGCATATCAATCTAAAGTTCAGAAAGGCATAATTCTTAACAAGAACACCACATATACATAATACAGAAAAACTGCAATAATTATAAATGTCATTAGTTATGACTAATACAGAAAGTTGCAATAATTATAAATGTCATTAGTTATGTTATGACCCTCGTATGCCTAATAATTGCATTTACCATTATTTAGTTTGTTTTTTTTTTTAAATTTTTCTAAGATTTACTTGTTGGCCTCCGACTGTGACGTTATTTCCTTAAACCCTTACAAACGCCTCCTCAGACACCCACTTCGCCGTTGTCGCCGCTGCCACCATCGTAATGAGTCTAATAGCAGGGTCGTACGAGAAATTCATATGGGGTTTCAAACTCAAACCCTCAAAACACGATCTCTCCCAAAACACCCCCACCCTCACTCTCACCCAAACCTTCTCATACCCATCCCATCTCGGCCCCATCACCACCGCCGCCGCCGCCGGACCTGTAGCAGCCTCGGGCTCGTCCGACGACACCATCCACCTCTATGACCTATCTTCCGCCGCCTCCCTTGGATCCCTCCACCACCACACCGCTTCCGTCACCTCACTCTCCTTCTTCACTCCTCCCTCCCTCTCCTTTCCCCGCAACCTCCTTTCCGCCGCCGCTGACGGCTCCGTCTGCATCTTCGACGCTGATCCTTTTGTCCATCTCAAGACCGTCAAAGCCCACAAGAAGGCTGTCAAAGACCTGTCGGTCCACCCCTCTGGGAAGCTGGCGATTTCTGTTGGGAGAGACGAGTGCTTGGCGATGTTGAATTTGGTGAGGGGAAGGAGGAGTTTTTATTGTCGGTTGGGGAAGGAGGCTAGTTTGTTGAAGTTTGATCTGGGTGGTGAGAGGTTTTTTATGGTAACTGAGCAGAAAATTGGTGTTCACGAGGCTGAAGATGCGAGGTTGGTTGTTGAGCTTGAGTGTCCTAAAAGAGTTCTTTGTGCTGCGCCTGGTGAGGTTAGTTTTTGATTTTTGAATGATTTTGGAAATAATTGGTAAATGTTAAGCGGATGAAGTAAGGTTTCGGACTTGCATGTTGTTCTCGTTTCAATAGAAAATATCAATAAAGATTAGGTTTTTGTTACTTTAGAGATGAAATTTGTTTCATTTAGGGCTTCTCTGGCCTTGTGCAAGAGATTTTCATTTGATGTAGCAAATTTCCTCGTCGCATGGAAATACTTATTATTTTACTAGTTTTGTTAGAGATGTTTATAAGCTGCACAAACTTATAGGTATGGCTTTTGGTAAGAGCATAGACAAGTTACAAACAGTATGATATGGGTTAGGTTTATTTAGTGAAGATAATGGGTCTTCCAAAATGGAATTTTCTTTCTTTAACAATTTCAAATCTTTCTTCTGTATACTGTATATCTAAGCTGTGCTTGACAAAAGAGGGTGGCAGCATAATAGACTCCACAATCATACGGTAAATTTTCTATACAAACAAGCTATCAACAATGTTTACAAAATGCAGATGATAGGGGAAAAAATGCCTTGTCTTACTAAACTCAGGACTATCAATATCTGTTGTCTATATGCTTGATCCATTGATTATTTAATTTTGAAAATATGCAAAAATCAGTTGAGTTATTTATTTCAACCATCACAAGAAATACCCAACTTGGGAAGCTCAAGTTTTTTGTTAAGATGCTATGCCAATTTTCATATCTCTAACCACCGGAAAGTCAGTGTACTTGGAAAAGACAAAACATGATACTAATAGAAGATCAATTTAAAGCACTGATTTGGGTTCTTATATTCTTATTAGCTAAGTTCATTATACTTTTTAATAAGCTTTTTACGTCCCTACATTTATTCGCTTTAATTTTGGCAGAATGGACTTCTGTTTAGTGGGGGTGAGGATCGGAACATTACTGCATGGGATACAAAAAGTGGCAAGAGTGCATATTGTATTGAGGATGCACATTCTGCTCGCATTAAAGGTATTGTAATTCTGACAAGAAATGATGGTGTTGGTGCTGATGATCCATATCTATTGGCATCTGCTTCATCGGATGGGATTATTCGTGTTTGGGATGTTCGCACGGCTTTCAAGGAGAAGCCAAATCCATTGGCTGAGGTCAACACAAAATCCAGGTTGACTTGTCTTGCCGGATCTTATCTTCGATGTGAGTACTGTACTTGTCTAATATAGTTTCCTTCTCATTTCCTCTACCATCAAATCAGCATTACGTCTGTTATCTGGTTGCTTATCTCCTTTCTTTCATTAATACAAGTTTGCTATTGTCTTCCTTTTCTTTTTGGGCCATCCTTTTCCTGATAAGCTGCAGTTTTTTGTCTACTTTTGTTCACACAAATGGTGTTCCTGGTCATGGTTTTGTTTTCCTTGACTGTAAAAATTGATTGCTTTTCATTATCTATGGATATGATGGTGAACTGTAAAATCTTGCATCGATTTAACTCTCTTAAAAACAAAAATGATATGTGGAAGAGTTATAGCTTGCAAAGAGAAATAAGAACTTACAAAAGGTAAAGAATTTTATTTTATTCGTTAGTGTTGTGCGTTAGCCTTGAATACTTAAAAGAGTGACTAGCACATGTTCTTGCATGGCCATATGCATGTGCGCCCACCTACATAAACACTCACAAACTGTGTTCTAGCCATGAACTTTCAGTTTAGGTCAAAGGTTCTTCTAGAGTCAGAAAGTTTATATTTTTACCTTGTGTGCAGTGGATGTTATGTGTTCATCGTGGGCGTTAATTGCTTTCAGTTATACTTGCCTAGTGGGCTTTCATGAGAGTCAATGATGATTTACCGGTTTCTCTCATTGCCATGAACTGTCCGATGCCATCGCTTCTGTTTACTGTTAAAGGATACACTGTCCTGCTCTGGTGGTTCAATCTTTAGTCTTCTTATTTTGCTTCTGATCTCTCACAGCTTCGAAGCGACTGCAGATGGGAAAAGCTGTTCAAAAAGAAAAGGTGGATGCAGCAGAGGAAGATCCATAGCATAAAACAGTTGCAGAATTAGGACTTGGTGTAAACCATCTAAAACTTGATGTGTATATCACATAATGGTTGTGGTTCTGTTGATTCCACTCAGTTTTGACGTTGGAAGAGTTTGTGCGTGGTTAACATCTTAGATATAAACATAGCTGGCTCCTGGATCGTGCTTACCGAGTATGCACTACGAAGTCGGACTGCTTGCTTAGTGGCAGTAGTATGGAAAAGCTATGTAGATTGCGCGGTAAGCTGAAGACAGATTTTTTTGTGTGCATACCATGGATTCATTTCCAGGCACCAAGTACGTATGAAAGTGAAAGAGACAGTACAATTTATTCTCCAAGTAAAATTGAATGAATTTACAGTTTTTAAGTGAATAAGGTGTAGTTGAGACTGGGAGTTTAAATCATGCAAAAAGGAAAAGGTACCGTTATAAAGTTGTCTTATGGTCCAAACTCTAGTACAACTAGAACTAGAGGTAAATTTTATAAGGTACACCCACTAAATGTTCTTAAGCTTCTATGCTTTGTGTTTCACACTAGTCCTAAGTCTTTTATTTATTTTCATCGATTGTTATATTTAATCAAAACATATTAAACAATTAATAAATATTGCACGCTTACGTTCTAACTTGGTTTCCATAAAATAATTAACGTTTTCAAACTAGAATTTGTATTTCTAGCTTGAGTGCTATGATTCAAGTTGGTATTTACCAAAATTATGAATACTGAACAAGTATTCATACCGGATTTAATTCTAGTATGGTATTATATCGGTATTGATTAATATTGGGTACTATTTCAGATCATTTTTTAAATTTATAAAATGGTTCTTAAATTTTTTAAAAATCCAAAATAGTTCTTTAATATATTTTAGTGTATAATTTATAATTTATCAAACTGTTTCCTAAAATTTAAAATAACAATAATTTATTTATTTTTATAACATTAATTTTCACATATTTGTAAAATTATGAGTTTAATTTAATAAAAATTAACTTAAATTCATATACATTATAAAGACAATGTTTTTTTAATTACCATAATATTTTAGTTGTTTAAAAACTAAATTATATTAATAAAATTAGAAATTTGTACATGTTTTATAAAACAAGCAAGCCATACATGATACATCCCTCCACAACGCAAAAACATTTAATATCTCAATAGGTACTTATATGTTTACATCTTGATTTCTCTGGAACTTTTGAAAAGAAAGTCTAGGTTTCTCTAGAGGTTGCTTTACTTTCTTCTCACATATTTTATTCATACCATTTTTTTCTTCTTCTAGTCAAGAGTTTAGCAATTAAAAAACAATCACGTTTTGACTATTGTATAACATTCACCACTCACCTAAAAGGATACTAAAATAACTGAATTGGCCAATGTAGTACTTTTAGGGCTTGGTGAATTGTGCGGGGTTCCTCAGTCTGCAGTAGACGGTGAAGAGTAGCATTGAAAGTTTTGGGTTTATGAATATTGTTTTTAGATCTGGTAATCATAGGATGAAGATTGGTAGATTGGTTTTGTTGTTGTGATGATGATGAGGGAAAATCAAATGCTGCCATTGGTGATGAACAAGTGGGTTGTTGAGGAATTGACGATGAAGTTTTTGCATGGGTAGACAGTGTTGGTCATATAGGTGATGCCAAAAAATGTTTTAGTTTGATAAACTCCCCTTCATTCAGAGTATAAGGTTTTGATAGGAGTTTCAAATTGGTTTTCAACAAGCTTTCGAAAGGTGGCAAATATAGACAAAACATCTGATTTGTTTTTTAACAAGTAAATGCACGTATATTTAGTAAAGTGATCAACAAAAATTATGTAATAACGAAAACCATCAACTGAAACCATCGGAGCAGGACCCCAAACATCAGAAAATATTATTTCTAAAGGTTTAGAACTTTGTAAATGAAGAGCCGAAAATTGAAGTTTGTGACTCTTTGCACACTTACAAGAAACACACACATTAGATGATACCATACGTGATCCTAACTTGTGGTTCGACTGAAGAAAGTTAAACACTGTATTGGATGGGTGACCAAGTATGTGATGGAGTACTAGTGGACGTGGAAGACTGATATGAAAAATAGCTGGTTTGCTCATCGGAAGACATAGATCATATAGATCATTGTGGCATGAACCTGTAAGAAGTACTGTCTGGATCTGCAGATCCTTCACCTGAAAGCTGTTGGGAAAGAATTCAATAGATATGTTATTTCTAGTGCACAATCTTTTAATTGAAAGAGGATTTTTATTTATTTTTGGCACATGCAGAATGTTGTCAAAGAGGATCGACTTAGATGTAGTGGGAAGAGAGAAACTACCAATATGATCTATTGAAACTTCATAACCATCTCCAACTTGCAAATTATCATCCCCTCTGTACGATGAATGCATGGACAAATTATTCAAGTCATTGGTGACATGATGTGGAGCACCCGAATCAAGAATCCACTGTCCTTTGGAAGATGATCCTTCCGTGTGAATATTATAAGTACCTGGACCATGATTTGTACATTGAGTGTACTGTGTATGTCTAGTTTGATTTTTGATTGGCTTCCCATGTAGTAGCCAACAGGTCTTGGCTGTGTGATAAGGTTTGTTATAGTATTGGCAGATGATCTCTTGCTGGTCGGGCATGCCATGAGTAACGAGTGGGCTTGGATTGTTGGTTTTGATTACTGGTGGTCAACTTGATGATCCAATGTTGTTGGGACAACCATAGCATCGATGGTAACCTGATCGCTTTATGCATGAGACATGCACAGATGGCGCATGAACAGATTCTTCTAGTCGTGTTTGCCTCTCCAGAAACCGCTCAAAGTCAACAAGCTTTTCATGTAAATCATCAAAACGAATCGGAGTCTCTCGAGTATGGATCGCAGCACTAACATCTTTGAAATCAGCAGACAAACCATTCAAGGTGTGGATTACCAAATCTGTATCATCTATCGGTGAACTGACAATTGTAATCTCATCTACAATGTCTTTAATTTCCTTCAAATATTTAGAAATAGTCCTGCTTCCCTTCCGAATGCAAATAAGTTTTTCTTTTAAAGACATTAGTCTAGATTTGTACGTACCCGCATACGTCTTGACAAGAAGCTCCTAGGCCTCTTTGGAAGAGTGAACAGAACCAAGAAGTGTGGCAATATTCGGAGCAACACTGGTCATCAATGCATGAAGGAAAAACTGATCTTGTCGAATCCAGATGTCCAATTCCGGACCTGTTGTAGCTAGACAAGGAATGGTTCCATCAATATAGCCTTTAACGTTGTAATCGATGAGTAGTGCACTAACCTGTACTTTTCAGGCAGAAAAATTTGCACCATTTAATTTGGAATCAGATGAAAAACTTGTGTTGAACATGGTTAGGTTTTGAGGGATTGTGGCTTCGGTATTGACAGCAAGTGTAGCTGTAACTGCAGATTCAACATCTTGAGACATATTTTGTGTTTACGTTGTTTAGAAGATAGAGACGGAAGTGGTTTAGGAAAAAAAATGATAATGTCGTTAAGCCAATTGCTCTAATACCATAAAAGGATACTAAAATAACTCAAGAAAGGTTGTGATTGTATTACGCCATGTACATGAAATATATACAGAAGGATTGTTGTAACAAACTGAATGATGTAGTATCTAAGAGGATATACATGAATAATAAAGTATCTGTGTGGATATACATTTTAGATATACACTAACTAGTTACTATTATCACCAACATACTTTTATTACAATTGTGTCTCTCACTCTCTCTTTGCCTGTCTTTGTTGTGTTAATAGATGGAGATGGGGAAGAGCTCATGGGACCAATGGGTAGAGAAAACACTTGTGATGCTTGATTCACTCAGAGTTCTTCATTCTCTTAGACCCATTTACCTCTCAAGCGACCCACATCAGTAAGGATCGATCCTTAGTTAAAATCTTGGGGTAATTTTGACTTGTTTTCTTTTTCTCTTTTACGAGTAAGTTTGGCTATGTATTGTTGATCGATGTTGCACTGGTTTCTTATACCTCACATAGAAGAGTGGAGTTGTTGGAGAGAGAGAGACAGAAGTGGAGGAAGAGACGATGATCGAGAGTTACCGGAGAGGACAGTCACTGAAGAGGAGAACCAAGAGAGAGAGAGAGTGAGAGCAGCAGAGTAGCGTTGGGACAGGGGGTTTAACGTTTTTTTTGCAAAATAGTCTTTCGAAACTTTAAAATTTACAGTATTGGTCAGTTTTTCAAATATTGGTCAATATCAGGTGAAATTGTCAATACCTACTGGTATCGACAACTGGTACTTTTATACTCAGTAAAAATTATTAATTCATTAATAAAATTGAATCCAAGTCTAGCATACAAGTTTAACTTGGATAGCTAAGAAACCAACTTAATAAAGAGATAACAAAATAGCTTAAGTAACCATAAAGTAGTTAGTATAGCTCAAGCAATTATATAGTAGTGCAACTTTTAGCAACTTTGTGTGCTAATGAAATAAGGAGAAATTCTTAATAATGCAGAGTCTTCCAAATTATAAATCCCATAAACTAAGCAGATGGGGACTCATTAAGAATGCCAAGTTACAAGCTAAAGTATTTATCTTACTATATTTAGAAGTTTTTGCATTAAGTTTTCATAGGATTCTTATTCCTTTCTAAAGATTTTCTTGTTTATATTACTCCATATATAGTAGAATAAGGTTCTAAAAGCCAACCTAATTTTTTTTAAATCTTCTCGTCTAAAGTTTCAATTTGGATGCCAAAAATATTTTCTCAAACAATGAAGAATAGTTAAACTAAAGAACCTCTGGTCTCTATCTTATTTTTAATTACAAGTCAAAATATGAAAGAGTTAGATGGGACAATGGAAGAATCCCATACCGATTTGCTAATGTTGCTTGACTAGAGGCCCCAAATAAAGTTCTTTATATGAGGTTGAAGATAACTTCTTGGAATTATCAAAAAGCTAGTAAATTTCATCAGGCCTAGAGGAATTTGGAGTGTACTAAGGTAAGATATCTCTAATAGGTCTAAACCAGCAAGATATCTCCAATAACTCTAACCCTTCTTAAAAGATGAGCTTAGCAGTTCCAAGTGTTTTTAGTTGATTAATTCCTCCATTTTGGTGTTTACAGGTATATGGAGCCTAAGAGAGTTCTTTTAGCTTGTACAGTGGACTTCTTTCATGCCAAAAGTTAAACTAGAAAAAGTTATTTTTCCTATCCCTGTCTTGCGCTTGATGAAAGGTTGTTGAAAAATCTTTTAGGTTTTTAGATTCTCACGAAATAAATGATCAAATACTAGGTCTTAGGCAAATTTGATTATGATTAGTGCTTGATTTTAGGAATCAGTTTAGAGATATTATTATGATAACTATCAAATAAATTAGATTTTCTGATATATTTCAGCTCTATATAATGAGTTGTGTTGCTGTCAATAAATAAAAGTCTTCTCTATACATATCTTTTCCTAAAAAAAACCAACAATTGGTATCAGAGTTCTCTTGATCTTAAGGGACCTTTAGACCTACAAACTTATAACTCACAACTCATTCTACACTTTCCCACAGCACAAATCAAAAACCACATGTCAATGGATTCAGAATCATCGTTCACTGCCATTACTTTGCCAGTGTTTGATGGTAGAAATTATCTAAGTTGGCTGTTCGAATGGAGGCCTACCTTGAAGCAAATGACTTGTGGGAAGCTATAGATGAAGACTACGATGGTCCGGACTTGCCTGTAAGTCCAACGGGGGCTCAAATCAAAATCCATAAAGAAAAGAAACAGAGAAAATCTAAAGCAAAAGCTTGCTTGTTTTCAGGAGTCACGCCAACAATTTTTTCCATAATCATAACGCTCAAGACGAGAAAAGAAATTTGGGATTTCTTAAAAGAGGAATATGCAGGGAACGAAAGAATCAAAGGAATACAAATGCTTAACTTGATCAAAGAATTTGAGATGCAAAAAATGAAGGAGTCATAAACGATCGGGGATTAGTCCAACAGGCTCATTGCCATTGCCAATAATGTAAGATTTCTTGGTTCTAATTTTGATGATTCTCGAATAGTTCAAAAAATTCTAGTAACCATCCCAGAAAAATTTGAGGCTACAATTTCATCACTCGAAAACT
>JAOQMP010000003.1:31500738-31521513 GCA_027563575.1 Erythroxylum pedicellare
CAGGGGTAAGTTGACTAATAAGGACAATGGGGTCAACTCATACTTCTAACTTGTTGAGTCTGATACATAAAGATTTCGGTAGACCTCATACAATTGCATTGTGCAATTATGAAAGTATTCTGACATTTCTTGGTGATTATTCCCATCAAAGTCATGTGTTCTTGCTTAAAGTTTGAAGGTTGAGAACCAGTTGGAAAAATTCATCAAGATAGTCAGATTTGTCCGTGAAGGAGAATATCATGGCAAACATGATATTCAAGACTTTAAAAGGTCCGTTTGTCAGATATATGGAGTCAGTTGGAATAATGACTTAGTTCACTGTTCTGAGTAGTTCTGAACAAAATGGTGTGTTGTCGAAAGCCATACTTGCACCCTAAAAGACTTAAAGAAGTCAATGCAGAGCAGAACTAATCTACCTATCTAGAAGTTAAAAAACTCAGCCTTGCGCACAATCGTGTAAAGGGCAACCCTACTGAGGTAGGATAATCCTTATAAAGAAATAGTGCATGCTCGTTCCCTTCATTGCTATTTAGTAAAATATCTCAATCACTTTAAGGCTATAAATTTTACTGTAGATAAAGAGGGACCAGAAGAGTGGAATCACAAACAGCCAAGTTTCTGGAATACCATGTCTATGATGATGGTGGGCCCTTTGACCCTTTGGACGATAGCAAGGCGGATACTACAGTTTTCACGTGCCCGCTACTCATACAGCTAGATCCAATGGATCTAGATTTTTGTACCATACCTGTACAGGAACAGGAACTCATACCTGTACACAGAGGGATTCCTAGGGGTACAAGATCTAATAAGGTTAAGTAAATTCACTGGAGTGAGAAGACCTGCTATCCCATCTGAAAATATAGTCTGTCAGGTGTACTGGACTATATTATTAGACATATTAAGGATCCAATTACATTTACAAAAGCTGTTTTTGGACTTAATGCGGATGTGTGGTGGGATGCGATGAATAACGAGATGTAAGCCATGAAGCATAGTAAGGTTTAGAAGCTAGTTGATTTACATCAGGAACTACAAGCTCGTCAGTTGTGAATAAAGTTTGAGACCTAAAGGATTTGAGGATAAAGGCCAATGGTTTATGGACTCGCTCAATTGCCTAAGTCACTCAAGGAAAAAGGTTGACTTTGTGTTACCTTTTCTCTCGTATCCTCGTAGGATACATTTTAAGTGATAAAAGCAATTGTAGCTTATGATGATATAGAGTTACCTCAGAAAGCTGTCAAAACCACCTTCCTGAATAAAGACCTTTATGAAGTGGTCTATACGGTACAATCTGTAAGGTCCCAGGATCCAGACAGTACTGATATGTTTTGCAAGTTATGCAGATCAATATATGGTTTACAATAAACCTCCTAAAAGTGATACCTTACATTTGGTGAGGTTATGACCTCTTCTGGCTTCTTGAAAAATAAAGTCAAAAGATGCTTATACTATGAAGTTGAGGGGAGCAAAGTTATCTTCCTATTACTGCATAAGGATAGTAAATTGCTCACATCAAGTCACTTGATCATGTTGTATGAGGATAAGCAACTTTTCGTTAAGAACCTTGATATAAAGGACCTTAGTATAGCATCTTCTGTCCTAGGTATTCGGATTCACCAGGACATATCTTAACACTCATCAAACCTCTCAAAGAATGCATACATTGAGTATGTGTTACAAAGGTTTAATACAGTTAACAGTAAACCTGTTGTAACACTTGTCTCTCACAGTGAGAGATAATCTTTGGTACAGTACCTAAAGAATAAAGTGAAGAGAGAGTTTATGAGGAATGTTCTGTATTCTAGTACGGTGGATAGCTGATGTATGCTAGGCTATATACTAGATAGAATATTGCATTCACTGTTTGACTATTTGGTCAATATCTGGTTAATCCAGTTATAGATTTTTGGAATGCAGTCTAGCGAGCGTTGAGATACTTAAAGGACTTAAGGATTATATGTTGACATATAGAAAAGTCAACAGACTAAACCTCATAAGGAATTCAGATTTAAAGTTAGATATGTTTTCGGATGATCGAAAGTTCACTTAAGGTTATAGTTCAAGTTTGCAGATGGTACAATGTCGTAGAAGTGTGTCATAGAGACACGTATCACTTCCTCAACTAGGCATGAGAGTGCATGCTAAAGGGCTACTTCGCAAACAGCTTAGCTCAGAAATTTGATTTCTGAGTGGTCTATGGTCCATTCAATGGATAGACCCATTTGGTTTTACTGTGGTATTCTTTTTACAGTGTTGTTTAATGACAAAGAAGAATATCAAAGGGTCATAGCAGTTAAAGATTAATTATTTGGTCATAAGGATGTTGACACGAAAAAGTGACATTAAGGTTTGGAGTATTTAATGGCTGAGGAAGTGTGAGTCGATCCTTTAACTAAAGGGCTTCACCCATATGAGTTTGTAACACACTGCTAGTTAGGAGATCGTTATGTTTGCTCCATGTACATTTGTACATTTTAAAGTATTATGATAGTATGATGGTTCAATAATAAAGATGATCATCGTTTATCCTCAGTAATACGTATCATCATACATAGTCATAGTACGTATGAAAGTCTTAAGATTTGTGTCAATCTTAAGCATTTGAAGGTCATTGGACATATATACATATTGACCTTGTGCCTATGTCATCTAGATACATACAGTTTAGCATAGATATCTATAAAGTTTGACATGACATAGGGGGATATAAGTTTTTAATCCCATAAAGGTTCTCTAATGCAGTTTAGCATTCAGTTGGAGAACATAAAGGTTTTTTCTAATGCTGTTTAGCATTCTGTGAGAGAAAATAGGATTTCTCTAATGCAGTTTAGCACATGCAGTTTAGCATAAAGTTGGAGAAATCGAGACCTACAAACGAAGATGATACAATTTAGATCATAAAGGTATCATCGCAGTTTGTCACACTTCATTTTCCCATTCATGTTAGTCGGGCATTAGGTATTCGTGATTGTATTGGATATGTGTCACACAAGATACATGCATCTGATGTTTTTCGGTACCGAAAGCCTTATGGGATAGAATGATGGACTTTCGTTATCTTTGGATCAAATGTTTTCTTTTTAAAACTTAGTTGACTAATATAGTAGCGTGACTTAACCGAATTTTTAAACTAGAGTCTACTGCAATTAATGCTTGTCCAAAGGGGAGATTGTAAGACATTTTTGTCCTGAGGGATAATTTTGTCCATGTCTCATAAAGTTGGACAACATTAATTGCAATTTTAGTTTTTAAATAAATTACTGGTTAAGTTAAGCCATTTGATCCAGATAAAGATAATAAAATGGCCCAATAAATGATCTAGATTAATGAGTCAAATTTTGGATAAAAAATGGGTCCCGATTAGTGTGGACCGGTCCATATTGACCTTGTGATGGGGAAGCCCGATATGGAACCTATATAAAGGTTAAAGTCTCCTACAGTTACACAGATCATTCACAAGCATAAAGTTCTCTGACCTGTTAAGAGAGCTTGTGATTGAGGAAACTATAGAAAGATCTAGCCCGTGAGTCGGTGAGCATTTTTCACAAAAGGTCCCAGGAGATTCGGAGACGTTTGGAGCTCAGAATCGGCATCGAAATCAAAGATGGAACCGAAATCCAAGTATTTTGTATTACCTTCATTTTTAATCCTTTCACGTAGATCCGGAATACGTAATAAGGCTTATACTACGTGTTACACAAAGCTCTCTCTTTTAGTAACTTGCAGTAATTAAATTCGTGTATAAGCAAGAAAAGGCAGTACAATCATAGGGTATATTTTCCTTTCCAGCTCCTTGTATATTGAAGATTTAGGATGTTATGAGGAAAAAAAAAGTATATTTTCTGTATCTTCTGTCCTATAAAACCATTTTGATTGCATAGTCTCCCCAGTTTCCAAGCATTTTTGCTTGGAAAACATACCACATGACTCGACACACATAAGATCCTCAGCCATATAATTTATGGTCTGTTTGAATTCTTACACAGACTAATATTCGCAAGGAGGTCCAAGCCTTAGTTCAAGCTTATTAACATATATTTAAAAGTTAACCACTAGCAATGGTTTAACCTTAATTTAATCGTAGGATCATGTATGTGATTATCATATAATTATCGCCTTAGTTTCCTTTCTTTAGTTAGAATCATCTAACGTTTATAAATACCTTAATTATATACATGAATACATATACAGAAATCCACATACAAAAAATATCATTTTTTCTTTGTGTCTTTTCTCTTCATGATATCAAAACTTTCCTTGTAAAAAGGAGTTAAAAATGATAGAGTTCTTCTCAATTTTCCTTCTTTAGCTTTAAAGATCTATAAAAAATAACCTTTGTAAAGTTACTTAATGCTCTTTAAGTAGTGGACTAAAGAAGATCAATAAGGGATGGCATATAGTTGAAGAAAAATTTTAGGGAGTTCATTTAACTAAGAATTTATCCTCAAAGGGAAAGGACAATGCTCTCCAATTTCTAAAAAACTTGATCATGAAAAGAAAGATTGTTGGAGTAACGCAAAGCATTAACATTACAAATGTAGAGGTTTAAGCATTTGCAAAAGAACTGCAAATTTAAAAATGAAGAACAAAAAAATATAGAGCAAGTGACAAATGAGGAAAGTTTTTTTTGTATTAGTTGTGAGATGTGTGCTATGGAGATATATGCTTTAAAAAACTAAGGGTTGATGATAAAATGCATTAATGAATTTGGTTATGATGATGAGAAGTACATCATATTGAAAAGAAATGCTTCATAAGTTAGGGAGAAAAGTGCTCTATGAGGTTTGAAGAAAAGAAGAGTATTG
This sequence comes from Erythroxylum pedicellare, assembly GCA_027563575.1. Lineage (NCBI taxonomy): Eukaryota > Viridiplantae > Streptophyta > Magnoliopsida > Malpighiales > Erythroxylaceae > Erythroxylum > Erythroxylum pedicellare. The sequence goes on from JAOQMP010000003.1 coordinate 31,505,547, forward strand.
ATTAAAGTGCTTTAAACTATTATTTAGTTAGTTCCTGAGTTTTTGGTTAGTAGTTGAATTATTTCCTAAGTACTAGAAGTAGTGTGCTAGTGGAGTAGATGAAATTAGTTAAATAAGCATGTTAATTGCTCAAAAAATCAATTAGAGTGGAGATATTAGTGAGCTATGTTACCCACTTTCTCTTATTTTTTATTTTTTTTAGCTCTAGTTTATTGCACCATATACCTATATAACTGGGCCTTAAACTTTGTTTAATACAAGAATGGAATCAATAGTTTATTGCTTTCTAGCAACAAGTTGTCATTGAGCCACGTGTTGACACATCATGTCAACTCCACATCATTGACACATCATCACAAAATCAGCAAGTCATCCATCATTGCCATGGGTCTATGTCGTACTGGTGACACATGTACACATTCCATTGTTCCATGTCTTCAACATCCTATCCTATTCTATGGTTTAGGTTAAGCTATCAGTTTGATTTGATTCGATTCAAGATTATTAACCATCTTTTAACCATTTAGTTTGACCTTTTTCTGTTTTTTTTAACAACTCAAATTAGTTTTAAAGTTTTCCAACATTCTAAATCCATTTTTGAGGTAAAATAATCACTTTCTAGCTCTATAGATATGTTTTCTCATTTTTATTATTTTTATTCATAATAGATACCTCGAAGCTTCCCCAATCCTAACCCTATCAACATCACTTTTGACGATTCAAACTATGAACTGTATGTTGAGAAAATGAGTATTTTTTTAAAGGGAGGCTCTTTTGGCATATTATTACTGGAGAAATACTTAAACCAAAAAAAAAGAAAGATTAAGAATCAGATATATTAATAAAATGTCTAATATCTTGGGATACAATGAATCAACAAATATTGACATGATTTTAGAACATATGTACTAAAGCCATCAAACTTGATTTTGACGCTTTGACATGAACTAAGAGGTATAGAACTTCTAAAAAATCATTACAATGTAATTGATGATTTCAATCAATTTCAATTATATAAAATACTCCATCGAATGTAGTAACAACCTGGCAGGAAATCCATAGCTATATAACTATTTATGTAAATCTTCATAATCATTAACACATCTGGCATTTGCTGATGACTTTGCAAGATGAGTTTGATCCTATCCACAACTATCCTCTCCATTAAGGATCTTTACCAAATCTCAAACTATTATCGAGGAGCTCATCATAGAAGAGAGCTGACTCAATACATTATGTATAGAAAAGTTTGTTCCATCTCCTAATGTTGTTCTTGCAACCTACCTTAAACTTCTCATAACTTTGGTTTTATAAGGATCTTATAGCTACTACAAAAGGCTCATATATCACATTTATAAATTTCAGAAATGGATCAAACAGAACTTTAAACAAGGAAACTCTTCGAACTCTTTTTAGCCTACTTTTGCTTTTGTCAAAGAGGGCCTAATAGAAAGTACCTCTCCTAAATTCTCCTTAAAAGGTCTTCATGCTCTTTTCCTGTAGCTTTAACCAAAATCTAGTATTGTATCCTCTCTTGTCCTTTTTTTTCCTGTTAGGTACTTTAACTTCATGATATCTTGATTTTGGTTGTTTTAACTATATGACTTTAGATTCTTCCATTCTTCAATCTTCAACAATACAATTTGGAATGATAACTTTACTATTTATGTTAAGAATATAGGCATTGTTTATACACCCAAATTGCTCTTACTTGAAACTGTTATTGTTCCTAAACTCTTATTGAATCTTATTTTTGTTGTACAATTAGGTGAACTTGGTGTTGACTTATCTTTCTTGAGTCGTGGTTGCACTATGTCGGATCCACAAACGAGTGAGATCTGTGGGATAAAGAATAAGTTGTATGACAGTTTGGGCTTATGTCTCTGAATCTCCTATCCAAATGTATTGTTAGTGTTGTTACTTCACATCTTTGACATTCTTGTCTTTTTCGTTTTCTAGGCTCTATTAAGAATTAAAATTTCAATGGTGTCTCTTATTAAATTTCTAAAAGTCACGCTTTACCTTTTACTATTGATGATTCCATTTCTTTAACACCTTTTATTTTGATCTACTTTTACATTTTGGGTCCCGCTCCTTATGAAACTATGGGTGGCTCTATATACTATATGATCTTTGTGAATAATTTTTTCCATTATATTTGGATTTATCTAATGCATTATATATTGAACTGTTTTCCATTTACACTTGATTTTCTAATATGACCCAAACTCAATTCTCTTGCAAAATAAAAATATTTCACAATGATGATACCATGGAATATAAAGATACAAACTTTGTCCACTTTATTGCTTAATAAAGGATTATAATTCAAAGTTCTTATCCAAATATATCACAATAAAATAGTAGAGCAAAATCTAAACATAGGCATATTTTTGATAGTATTTGAGCCCTTCTCATATCCTCTTCTTTTCTTGAAACTTGTTAGGAAGAAAAAACTACTATTTACATTATCAATTGTATTCTGCTTGCTTTTATGGTAATATCTCTCCCTATATTTGCTTATTCAATTATACTTTTGATTATCAATCTCTCAAGATTTTTGATTGTTCTTGCTTTATTCTTCTACAATCTTAAGAGTACACTAAACTAGAATTAAGAGCACGCTTATGTTGTTTCTTGTCGACATGTAACATTTTAGGATCATAAAATGTTTTCCATACTTTCAAAATTTTAGGTTAGGGAACTTTCTCAGTATTCTCTAATCCTACTGTATTTTTATTTCCTAAAATTTTGTCCTATAAGCCCATCTTATAAATATAACATTTCAACGTGACCGACACTTTTACACTATGGAAGAAAGCAATAATAAAAGAAATAAAAACTCTTTCCGACACCAATACTTGGGACTTGCCTCTAGATAAGTCAATTGGGTTTATAAAATCAAGACTCACACTGATGTATCCATTAAAAGATATAGAATCTTATTAGTTAATAAAGGGTTTACTTACGAATATATGTTTGATTTTGAGGAAACTTTATTTTGTAATCTTATTACAGTTGCTATTAGCAAGCATCGTGAACTATTCCAAATAGACCTCAAGAATTCATTTCTCAATGGTAATATCCTTGTAGAAGTGTATATGCAATCTTCACTTGGGTATGACCATCCACCTAATAAAGTATGCAACCTTTGTAAAGTCTTATATGGACTAAAGGACTCTTAGAGCCTGCTTTGATAAATTCAGCTTCAATATTGATTGCCTTGGCTTTAAATCCATCTGTTATGATCATGCCTTGTTTCTTTGTAACATGTATCAATGATGCACTCTTTTTCTTCTTTACATTGAAAATATGATAATAATTGGCAATGACACTTGGGATATTTCTACCCTCATATCTTTTCTCCATCAATAAATTGAAATGAAATACTTAGACAATCTGAGCTATTTTTTAAAACTTGATGTATCATTTGATGAATTTGGTTACTATTTATCACAAGAAAAATATGTCATTGATCTTATCTCCTATGTTGGTCTTAGTGACACTAAGATTACTAATACTCCACTTGACTTCAGTGATCATATTTCTACTACTAATGGAAATCTTCTTATTGATAACACACTTTATTACCAGTTAGTTGACAATCTTATATACCTCTCTAATACTCATCTAGACATTGCCCATGTTGTTCATATTACGATTCAATTCATGTTTACAGCTCGTACCATTCACTTCTCAGTTTTTCTTTATATACTTTGGTACATTATATGTACTTTATTCTATGGGCTTTATTTTAGTCATTCACTGCCACTAGACTTATGTGCATATTTTGATATTGACTGGGCTAGAGACCCAATTGATCGTTGATCCACTACAGATTGTTGCTCTCTTTCTTAGTGCATCTCTCATTTTATGATGAAGCAAGAAGCAAATAATTATCTCTCACTCTAGAACTAAAGTAGAATACTGAGCTCTTATTGACACTACTTCTGAGCTCCTACAGTTACAATGGTTGTTTCAAGATATAAGTTTCCCTTCCTCTTCTTCAGATCATCTCTTTTGTGATAATCACATTGCTATACAAATTGCTCGCAATGATGTCTTTCATGAATGAATTAAACACATTGAGATTGGTTGTCATTTTATACAACATAATGTGCTTTATGGCACTATAAAGCTTATTCCTATCTCATTATAATTGCAAATTGCAAATCTTTTCACCAAATCCCATTACCTTGGCAATTTCAATAACTCATCTCTAAACTAAAGTTATCGTATTCATTACTACCTTGAGTTTGAGAAGGGATTAACATATCTTAAAAGGTTAACCAACGATATTGATTTAAACCTATTTAGTCCTAAAATTATATATATAATTTTAATGTAATTATCACCTTGATTTCTTTTCTTTACTTAGATAATCCAAATTGTATAAATACCTTTATCGTATACATGAATACACATACAGGTATATAAAGACTTTTCTATCATTCTTTCCTTATCTCTTTTCTCTTCAAAGCTTTTTCTCTATTGAAGATTTATCAGTCCCTCTTCACAAGCCATTCTCTTTCTTTTGGAATAAAATCAAACCATTAAGGAAACAACTCACCTTCCTTTGAACTAGACTTTATCTGATTGAATAAAATTTCCTCTTGAATTTTGACACAAAAAATGTGAGACAAATGAAAAAATCTTCATTGTTGCTATAAATGGTTTTTACCCAAACTCAAGTCTTTAAGAAAACCATGTCAAAATCACAAAAAAAAACAATAGTTTTGTGGAAAACTAGATGAGAAATGTGTATAAACCTTGAGATCTCGACAACTAGAGAAAGATTGAACTAAACTTTAAAACATAACTTAGAAATTCCTTAAACCTAATAACCAAAAATAGAAATCCATAATATATATACAACATAACTCCCCTAAGAGAAAAGGGAAATCTCAAAATCTTTTTAAGAAATTAATCAAAGGACGAAAGCATAAAGAGTCTAAAAACTAAGAGATGAAAAGAGAGGGATAAAGGCAAAGAAATATATGCATTTAGGGAGATTTTTTTATCTCAATAGGAAATTCAAACATGTAGATAGACACAAGATTTTTCATTATTATATGCATCATTAATCAAATAACTTATTTGAATTTAATTATATTATGCTAGTTAAAAAAATGCTTCTAAGAAACTTATTTCTTTCTTGTAGAAATTATCCCTTATTTATCTTGTGTATTGTTTAGATGATAATCGTTGGACCTTGTTTCCGGAACCCAATAATCGCTTTGATACGAAACAATGCTGGACTCCATTTTTGGAGCTCAACATTCGGGGTCAAAAGATGTGATCTTCATTAACCCGTATTTCTAGAGTCCAACTCTCTCTCTCTGATACCACAAGATGTTGGCCCCTATTTTTGAAGCCCAACTATCGTTCCGGAGTCGAAAAGCATGAGCGAGATACCTTGTAGGATTATTCCAATGAACCCTCACTTTGTTGTCATCTCACAAGGGTAGCTTACCCATAACAACCCATCGCCAACATCACAATTTGACTTCTTCAAGCCAATTTTATTATTTTGAAATAAAAACTTTCTCATTCGGAGCTGTATAGCTCAAGATATGCTTAGAAAACCAATGCTTGTTCATAACCTAGTTATGCCCCTCCGACCGATCCCTCATTTTCCTTCCATCAATCTCTTTTAAATCGACCCCAAAACCTACAAATTTTATTGAGAGATAGAAAAATGTGTCAGGAATCTATTGCTTTAATAATCACTTAATTTAGAGGTTGGGTTATGAAGTTATGGCCAAAAGAATCAACAATGCTCGTGTCCTCAATCATGTTGTACTTATCTCGGAACAATTGACATAACTTTCATCAGAGATTTTTTATTAAGGTTTTCTTTGAATGATTTAGGAGTTTTAGATCTACAATTTTTATGAAGATCTCAAAGGCAAATTCTATCGTTTCAAGGGTCAAAAATGGGACCAGACGATAGGATTGGATGAATAGTGTGCCAGACGATATAACATCATCACTAAACGATATGACATCATCATACAATACGTCCTCACCAGACGAAGCATCCTCACTAGACGATACATCCTCACTAGACAAAGCTTCCTCATAAGACGATACGTCCTTACCAGATAAAGCGTCCTCATAAGACGACACGTTATCACCAAACGATACGTCGTATACTCCTGAGCATCTCTGCTTATAAATACCATAACTTTTGACTACGATATCCAAAAGTTTCATATTTTATATCGTTGGAAAGCTAGGAAGATAAGCTAAAACTTTTTAGAATACTAATTTGACTAATTTACCTAAATTAGTCTAGTTTTTTTTCCCTAAAGTCGGTACACAATTTATACACCTATGAAAGACTTAGATTATGAAATATACAACTACAAAAGAAACATGCACATATACATGGGGAACTTTTCAGTTCCAAACTCATTTTCCAAATCAACAGAAACCCATATATAACTTTAATTACATAATAACATTATAAATAAAGGCTTAACACAAAATACAACATATATAGGATGCTCAATGTTTAACATGCTTATCAAGCTATCCAAAAGTGATCGAACTAACTTAGTTTCAAAAGCTTTTAATATCTTGAAGTTTCCGATGCCTTGCAAGGATTGCTAACCTTCTCGTTCTACACTTGAGGAGGAAATAATGAGGTGAGCTACACGGCTCAGTGGCTAACATATTTACAGCCATAGGCAATTGACCACAAATTCAAGCATACGTATATATATATAAACATTCTTCAATTTAATTTAACACCCATAGCACATAACACTCAAATGCATCATACATGACAATTTAAAAATGCAATGCACAACCAAATGGCTTGAGGGTTCTATAGAAACAGAATGGAGAAACCTAAGTTTACCTCGTAAACAAAATGAATCCAATTTCAGAGCTCATATGCCACAAACGGGCAGTTGGAAGAAGGCTCTTGTCAACATGCACGTGACGAACAAAATGATTCCACTCTCGCCTAAACAAAAGCACATAATCGTTTTCTCATATGTTCATGCTTTTATGTTTTGTCTTCTTTTCATTTAATACAAAATGCCATGACCTCTTTTGAGGTATAACATAGTCATATTTCATCATGTATTTTCAATATTTACAAACAAGCCAATTTCAAACAAATCAATTTCAACATACACACATAGGCAAGAATTTGCCCAATTACACTATAACTATAAATATGTTACCCACCTAATTAGATTGCGAAAATCCAAGTCAAGCTTGCCTTTCCCCTTGCTCTTGGGTAAGATTCCCTTGGTTTCCTAAAGCAACCAAGGTTCTATTCAAAACAACATTCCAATAAAAATTCATAAACTTCAAAAATCACAAAATTTCAATAAACACAAATTAAACTCAAATATATCCTACCCATAGTCCATCTAGGTTAGAAAACCTAAGATCTAGTTTAGAAACCCTAAAATCAGTTGGGTTCTCCTACTCCATCTTCTTCCCACACAAACCTCTTTTCTCTCTAATTCTTTCATCCTCAATACAACCCATTCCTTTAACAAAGCAAGAAGAAAAGATGGTTAACCTACCTTAACAACTTGATTTCTCTTCTTTTCTTTTTCACCGAAACCTCTCATCTTCTCTCCTATTTTCGTTTTTTACTCTCCTCCCTCTTTAATTCACGTTTTCCTCCTCTTATAAGCAAGATAGCATATTCTTTTTCCATTTGTACACTTAATGAGCCCAAAAATTCCATCTTACTCTTCCTTATAAGCTTATGTTCTTTTATGCTTAAGTGACCTCCGAAAAATGCCCTTGAACATCCTTATTACATTAACACTTTAATTCCACTTACTCATTCAATAAATCCTACTAACCTTGATATAATTATAACTCCAAAATTTTAATTTATTTAAACTTCAAAACTATTTCAAATCATGCTTAACTTAAAGAAAAAAATTTCAGGGTCCAACAATAATTATTAGTTTTTTAAATGATCATTATATTATATTTGTAGATAAGTGAAGATTATTAACTGTTCTTAATACTTAATAATTGAAAGGTTTCACCCCAAACTCATCAATATGTATGTTTATTATCATCTCTCACTCACATATGATGAGTTTAGTTAATAATATCTCTTCATGTTCTCATACTTGTCCAATAATCCATGAGATAACCATATTATGACAGTTTATGGCCATATATCTGATAAGAATATATGAAATCTTGATTAATTAATCGATCTTTGATTAATACTTAAATCTCCTTTGATCTTATTTATTTCATTATATGATAAATTCATTCAATTATATTACTAAGAGTTTGTGGCCACTTTTAAATACATAGTTTTTCTTATGCAAGTTACTAATTAGAAGAAGCCCTTCCTCTATTCTAAATTCTCTTAAATTGAATTGAATTGAATTTACTTCCCTAGAGCTGTCCTACAAGATCATTTTAAACATAATCTTTTGGTAACATTTTAAAGTATCAATACTTAAATTTAATTCTTAAGAATTAGATACGAGTTCTTAGGTTATATTACGAGGCTCACATATCCTCTAAGGTCTCACACAACATAAGTGGAAATCTTATAACTTACATTAATCCCTTTTTATGGTTGTTTTACCATCCATGGTAGTAGTTATATGCTATATATAATATTGATTCCTATTAATTTAGAGTGTACTTTTTTTTTATAAATTCAATATTGTACAGGTTTTGGCTCAAACATACTTAATGTTTAACTTGAATTCACTTGTCTACTTTTAAATTTATGAATTTGAACTCTTTTATGTAACTTAAGATAGATATAATGACAATATGATCACTATAAAACATTTTCTTTTTGACTCATCATCTAAGTCAACATTCATGATTTAAGTTTCTTACTTTAGCTTAAAATTATTACCTTGACAATGAACTTAAATCCTACCTCATCTTCAGTCATAAAAAAAACTACAAGTGATTGCCTATATTAGATGGTCAACATTTTATATGTATGACATACTCTTTGATTCATATGAAAAATATGCCATATAAACTCTACGTATTCTATAATCAAGTACTAAGTGATGCTTATAACTTAATAAATAATGTCAACTCATATTTGTATTTATATATGACAATACATTGAATGAATATATATGGAGAAATGTTAGTCAATTACATTTGAAAATTTATATAATCCTAGTGACTTTATATGCCCAATGTCTATATCTTGAGAAATTGGTTTTGTTGTTGGGTTTTCTACCATATCTCGTGTAGATATATACTTCATTCGTGCAACTATATCTTTTACATAATTGTACTTAGTATTTATATGCTTAATTTTTCAATGAAATTTAGGGTCTTTAGTATAAGCGAATGTTGCTTGCCCATCTCAATTGATTATTACTGAATTAGACTCACTTTGAGTGACTCCCAAATTAACCAAGAATTATGTAAGCCACGCGAATTCTTTTGTTGTTATTGAAAATGCTATAATTTTAGCTTCCATATAAGGCAATGCATAATTATTTTTTACTTTTCTATAATATAGCACCATTGTTGAGTTACAAAATAAATTCAAATCTATTTTTTTTCTCATCCAAATCTCCTCCATAGTTTACATCTGTATACCTTTGTATACTTAGGTCATTACCTTAATAATATAACGCATACTCAGCAATACCTTTTAGATGCGTGAATATTTTCTACTGTTTTCTAATGTTCTTGTCCTAAATTTAACTGATATTTGTTCACCATCCTAACAAGGAAACAAATAACTAGCTGTGTTATATATTATGACATATATAAGACTTCCGTTTGTGTTGAAATAGGTTATGTTCTTCATTTATTTGCTTTCTTGTGACATATATGAGCTAAACTTCTTAACGGGACCTTCTCTTTTAACAATAGGATTATCTATTAGTTTATAATTTTGCATACAAAAATATTTTAAAATAATTTGAATATAAGTCACCTGATTTGTGGTCTAATTTGACATCATCTTATTTTGAACTTAGGAGTTACTCAGAATAGAATATTAGAAAAATATCAGTCTACAATGATAAGATGGGTGTGTTTTTAAATCAATTAAAAAAATGCGTGGTGTAGTTAAACATGTGTAGTCCATTCAATAATCCAAACGTTATCGTACTTGGCCACAAGGTTGTATATTTAAATGTGTACCACAACATCTTATGTGCGTATGGTTTCGTATACAAGTGTGTCACTAATCGTGTCCTTGACAATAACACGGCGTTTTATAATCCGGATTTGGTACATAGTTATCTGCCCAACCATGTCCTTCACATAGTCGATTCAAAAAATCAATAAATCATCAAAAGGTGATAAGTGTGTAAATAAACGTTTCTAACAATACCTAACATCAACATATTAAGTATATGTTCGTGTTGTATAAAATGTGTCCTATTATAGTTTATATTGAGAAATAGTTTTCTTTGTCCTTTACTTTATAGTTGTATGACATTAATTGTGATTAAAATTTATATGTCAAATATGCCAAAGGCAATATATATTAAAAGATTGTTATTATTTCAATTTTTATTGTTATGATTTTTAGAGACATGATTGATGTAAAATTATAAATTATATAGTGCAATATATAATTAGTACCAGTATTGGTACCGGTACAGTATTTATAACATTGGTTTTACCTACAAATGTTAACCAGTGCAAGGCAAATTCTTTCTTAATTAAAACATTGAAAATATAATAATCTTACAAATGCAATGACATTATGAAAAAGAATTCTAGTATAAATATCAGAGCAAATTCTTGCAAACAAGATCACGCAATAAACTTTATCTTTTTTCTTTAATCTTAGAATATATGTTTATTTTGAGTTTTAAATGATTGTGAGCTCAACTTTTGTGCAATATATTCTATTTTTTTTATAGCAACATGATAAGCAAAGGGATCTTCTTCTTCCACTACCATATCTTGTTGGATATTCTCTTCTTTTTTTCCTAAATGGTTTATTAGGACAATTTACTTCAGTTTAGGCTTACGAAGTCTTGTCTTCAACACACTCTTTATAAAGAAAATTTTAGCACCCTTAAACCAACTTGAATTAGATTATCAGAGTGACAATCTAATCTGTACCATAACGTTCAAGCCTAAGAGTTAATTGTTACATCTAAAATATCCTCATTTCTTATTTAAGAATTTAACATTTAATAATGGGAGATGAAATCACTGCCTGCCCAGGAGATTGCATCTCATCTTGCAAATGTATATCAAGAGCCTGACAATACGTCCTCGACCTCGAGTCGGAGTTCGGGTTAGAGATTTGTAATCCAATGTCAATTAAACTGAGGTGTTGAAATCAATATCCTGATCCGAAAATCTCGAGTAAAAGTAAATGCTTGGGCCCTATTAATCAATTTCAGGGAACATGCTCTGCCAACCTGATCTTTTTCGCTAGCTTTGCTGTGAAAGGTTACTGATTGGTCAGCTTTCCACAGCTTAAAACTTTTGTAGTTTCTGTGTACTAATTTCCCTCGGCAAACTTTAGTTAGAGACAAAATCAATCATTGGATTCACCCCACATTCCCAGGAGATATTTCTGGCACTTGCTACACCAGCTACTATTAACAAAAGAATCGTGGGTAACACTTCTGGTGCTTTTTGGTCTTGACGCTTCCCTGCCACTGGCCCCATCTTTTTTGAGACTGTGCCTGTACTCCAAAGCAACCTGCTCAAACACTTCTACTTCAAACATATTCAACCTTATCTTTGGGCTCATCTGATCTCTAACAAATGCAAATGCCAACTGGTCTCTTGGGTTGAATGCTTCGAGCTCATTAAACAAAAGGCATGAGAATAGATTGCTCCTCAGTCCATGTTTCCTCATAATTAGAGCGCTATCTGGCACGTCTGCAGCACAAACAGTGGCAGATTAACAAAAGAACAAAATGATCAGGTTTTGCTTCAGTAAATGCAATGAAGTGGACAAGATTAATAAGAAGACATCCTCAGGTCCACATTCTCGTACTCATGCAAGACGACACGAATTTCAATATTTTGCAAATAGCCACAAATTCTGTCTTTGGTTCCACATTGACGTGAACATTACCTTGCCTGAGGGACTACATTCCAATTCTAAATTTCGCACTTATTTCAAACAGATGGCCGGTGTGGGACAGTAGTACTCTAGATGTGGATCAATTTATAAAGGAAAAAAAATAAATCACATAAAGAAACTAAGGATGTTCAAGAAGTGCAAAGAAGCTAGAAAGATAAAAAAATCTGCTACAAGTTAACTGGATGGAGGACTTTCTTACCAGTAAACCTTATCTAAGAGGGACCCCAGCAACAACATAATGCAGAACACTCAATTGTAGGCAAACATGAATTTCATAAAAGTTCATTAATCAAAAGACGAGAAACAACAGTCCTTGCTATCACAATCAACTCCATAAAAGTTCATTAATCAAAAGACAAAAAACAACAGTCCTTGCTATCACAATCAACTTCTTTTTTCGCTGTCAGTCATTTGGAAGTCCTAATAATGCAGACAAGCCTATGTTTTGGTTGATATTATAATCTTCCAATCATTGCTTCTTTCTAGATCTGAAGGCTGAGCCTCAAGTTAAGGAGTTAAAGACTTCTGTGACCTTTACATTTATTAACAGGCAGATTCCTATGTTACCCAGTAAGAAGAATACATAGATATAGCTTTTAGAAAGTCATTTCATCAAACAAAAAAAATGCTTCATCAAGATTTAACAAATTATAATATTCGATTTCATTACTACATTAGACGATTGAAACTTTCTCTCTTGTTCTCCTCGAGTATTGGGATCAAATATTTCCTGCTTTACAAACCCAATGAGTATCATAAATGCAGTATACTCAGATTCGTTGAAGTTAGCTTTTCATAAAGTTTGTGATTCAGTTCTCTGCTTGTTACTGGAGGTTTTTCAAAGTACGGAGATGCTTAGTTACCTGAAGGATAAGGGTGCTTTTTGGGACTCCATGGCTGCAATCCCTTCTCACAATATGTTTCCATTTGTAACCTCAAACCATCTATGTCCCACCATTTCCTCCACCGCGCGGTCGCCATTGCGTCTTCCATTGTATGCACAAAAAACGGATGTTTTGAAATTGCCATGTCCACATTCTTTGATACAACTAATGCATGAATTAACAGCAACGGGTCTACCATTAGTTGCATCTTTGCGTCGATCCAGAGACTGAATTTTGAGTTTGGAAAAAGTCTGTGAATTAAGTATTTAGGTATCACTCCATTCATGGCCGGGTTATCATACAGATGTTGGCTTGAGACCCTGATAATTCTCCATATACCTACATTGTATTCATGGGACTTTCTTGATATCAAGTGGTGCGTTGCTAGTCCCTTCCAGGTGGTATCGTCCACAAACATGAAGAAACATGCCATATCTAGTGTTTTGGCTCCCAAACCCTTTGGTTGCCGGATTTTGTCATGATCATTGAAGATTGCTGACACTACAGCCACCCCATTACATCTCCTCATGGAGATTAGATCTGAATTTCAAGCAGGCGAAAAGAATAAAACTTGTTGGTATCCAATTCATGCTGTTCGGGCCAGAATTAGAATTCAAAACTAATTTGGTTGAATGGCTCCACCAACTGAACAATGCAGCTAAATTCTAAACAAACAAGAAGACAAGTCGAAGTAAATTTGAAGGGGTTAAGTGTACAGGAGAAAACTAACCAGAATCATTGACTCCGAAATTTTCTAAGAAGCCGCAAGGAACCTCCACACTATCATTCAAGTGAGTAAAATATGAAAATCGCTTCTCCGTGCCAAAATTCCCACCAAAAGCCTCATTCTTTCCTTGCAAGTACCTCAGTGTGTTAGACAATTCCGATGAATTTCGACACAATTCTTGGATCTCCTTCAATACCATCCAATATTCTGAGAATAAGACACAAAACCCAATAATCAAAACAACGAAAAGCAACCATTAGATCCGTAATTCAATCACCAAGAGTCAGAAATAAGAAGGATATCAACCAGAGAACAAGACAGGAGAAGAGCAAGAGGAGCGATGTGTGGGAATGGCGTATTTGTGCTCGCCATAAGAGGGAGGATAGGAGAAGAGAGGAGTCTGAATGGGATCGAAAGGCGAGTCTCTGAAGAGGCATTTGGTGGGAGAAAAAGTGGCGTAGTAAATAGCCAAAAACAGAGCGGTGAAGAGGTACAACAGAGAGAAACAGAGGAGCTTTGATTGGAAGATGAGAGGTGCTGACTCCTTCAACTTCCCCATAAACTCCTTCCCATCTGTTTCCTGGCCTTTCTTTCGATCTGCCAAATATGTTAAAATCATTAAAAAAGAAGCAGCTTTCGTTCACACCACAATATTTTAGGGTCACATCAACAATTAATGCTATTGGCGACTCTGGATCCCAAAACACTCTCAACCCAACCCCTATTCGTTTGTTACGCATTTAAGGAACATTGGAAAAAAAAGAAGGGCTTTTAATTTCAATTTCAGGAGCGTTTATAGGATTTTGCCTTATGAGTTTTGGGATAAAATTTTACGTAGAATTAGTGAAGAAATATTTTAATAATCAAATCGAAAATTTAATTATTTATATAAAATATTTATGATTTCAAACATTGTCATAAAATTAATTAAATATTAAATAAAATCAATAAATTTAAAATTTGATCAAATAAGATTGTCCGTTCTCATAAAAAATTTAAAGATTAATTAAAAAATTATTAAATAAAAATTAATTAATTTGTTTTAGTTTATAAAAATTTATTAATTTAAAAAATTAATCAATTAATTAATAAGCTTATTAATTTTTTAACAACAAAAAAGTTAAAAACTAAACTAAAAATTTGAACAGTTTAAAATTTTTACGATTAAACGTACGTAACTAATCAAATCTTTTAATAATATGATAATTATTAGAATGCTTAGAGTCGACTCTCGGCAAGGGCAGACAGAACACCTGCTCAAAGCTCAACTCTATAAAAAATAAAAGAAACAATAAAAAGAATCTTATTTTATTTCATTCAGTTCTTTACAAAAGTCTTGCTTTTTATAAAAACCAACCGACAAAAGAATTCGTATTTTATCTCTTTTATTCTTTACCGAAATTTATTTTTAATTATTATAAAAAAATAAAATAACACATCTTTTTTAAACTATAAAATGTCAGTATCGGCCTTGAGAATACCTATCATGCAAGTTGTGTGTTTTTTATTGGAATTAAAGAATCAAAGGCTGTCAAATCATTTAGTTTATAAAAACCAATTAGTTCATAGTGGTCCAATGGGGACCTTGTTTTCAGTCAATTGTAAATTGAAACTGATGAAGTTATAGGCATCGACTGACAGCCTGGTTATTTTCGGAATACAAAAAGGTCGGGATTCAATTGTCGTTCTTGACGACTTGCCGATTTTGTTACAAAAGAAGTTATACGATGAACTGATTTTAGTTAATATGATGTATTACGCCCGATTTCTAAATGGTAAATATAGAAAATTTATTTTCCTTCTATTTTAAAGAATCAAGTTTATATATGTACTGTGTGGGAAACGACTCCATGTTGTTCCACATCCATTCAAATTGATCATTAGTGAGATTGATTATATCCTTAATAACAAAATCTATTTTTTAGTGTAAAACCTATTTTTTAAAAATAATAATAATGTATTTAACCTAAACAAAACATTAATCATGGGATCTTAAACTCATAATTCTCACAATATAAAACATGCAACATGTACATGAAGAATTTGATGAGATCGACATGTTATACACTTTTAAAATAAATTGATTTCTTTCTCTTAACTATGTACATGTTATTCTTTGTTTATAGATACTTTATGAATGATTACTTTGTTTGTGTTAAGTGAATACTCTAATAAGTAGGAAAGTGATCTATTTATATCCTTTATACCTAAGTATAAAGGTATAGATTAATCCTTTATACCTTTATACTTAGGTATAAAGGATATAAATAGATCACTTTCCTACTTATTAGAGTGTTCACTTAACAT
>JAOQMP010000003.1:31562325-31575425 GCA_027563575.1 Erythroxylum pedicellare
GTAGAAGATGATGAGTCTTTTGGGGTGGTCATTCTTTTTTAACTTATTTTTGTTGTTTGAGTTTGTAATAAACTATAAACTATATATGTATAAAGATGGAATTCAAATATTGGACTCTTTCTTGACTGAAAAGTTAATTGAACTTTTTTCATTTTTAGATAAGTTACTTTTTATTGGAACATAATACATTTATTCGTAATTGGAGAACTCAACATAAATAGTCTTTTCAATAAAAAATAATCTAAATTTCTTTATAAAACTTTATGAAGTAATATTACGTATAATCAATTTTAAAATAATTACAAATGCGAAGCTAATTAAATAGCTTAATGGAACAACATTTTAATAAACAAACTTATCAACACAATTTTTAACTCAAATCACATGTATTACTCATTTGATTCGAAGAACATCATTTTTAATTGCCTCATCAAATTTTCTTTTCTTAATTTTTTTCCTTTTTCATATTTTATTTAGAGATTCACAATTATTATGGAAATCAAGAAAAAGAATGGTTAAAGTGGTTGGTACAAGGTTAACATTCAATAAAGGAAAGGTTAAGACTTAAACTGTTTCTCAACGGGTAAAGGTAGATTTTTCTAAGGCTATCTTCAATGCCCTTATCATTTCTATGCATAAATTAACCAACAATATGGTCTCAAAATGTATTCAAATCAAAAGCAAGTTCTAACATATATAACCTATGTTTGATAACAAAAAACAAAAGGAAATATGTGAGCACAAATGTCACTAATGCTCTGGTGAATGTTGTCGTCTGCGATCAATATAAAAAGAAACTAACTTCCTGCAACTTTAATTAATGTAGTAGTGGAAAGTAAGGATCGTTTCCACGAGGAATTCAGATGTTAATAGTTACGCAATAAAAGGGGTTTTAAATTATAAATTAAACAGTTACGCATTTAGCTGTAAAATCAAACAATCATATAATAATCTAGAAAATAATTGATACTTGGCTAATAAATTGATTCAAATAAAAAAGAAAGTCTCACACCATTCAGAGTTCAATAACTAGGATTCTATAAACCAAGAAATAAGAGTTTAGTTGCCTAACATCACAAATTTTCCTAACTATTTCCGATTGTCCATGTTTGGGGCGTTCTTGATTTTCTTCTTTATTTACTATCCAGCAGCCATACTCGTTGCTTAATTTTCTTTCTTTTTTTGCTGGGCATTATTCTCTTGTATAGACGTGTTCTGTTCTCCTCTTTTCGTTGCTTCCACCGCCACCCTCCTTGTTTCTATGTTTTCCTTTTTTTTTTTTTTGCTTGATGTTTGCAGTCCACATTTTTCTTTCCTATCCAACTCACGTTTCTTTATTTTCAAATAGGGCCCCAATCTCACAGAATCTGCAGCCTTCAAATGCCAGGCTAAATCCTAAAACAAAATCTCTAAAAAATTCTGCTACTAACTGTCACATAATTATCACTGCACGAGGCCATGTCTAGTTAGTTTTAACACTTGGTTCAACTCTTTTTTGTCTCAAAATCTTTGCAGTTTTTTCTATTTGGCTCCAAAATACTCCTTGACATAAAACAAGATTAATTTCCATTAAGTATAACGTCAAACCTCAAAAACATAGAAAATTAACACAAAAAAATAGAAAATAAAGACATTAATAAACTCCCCCCACACTTAACCTTTTGCTCGTACTTGAGCAAATTAAACACGACCATCAAATTCTATCAATATGTTTTCAAAGAAATCAAGTGCATGCAATCATTCAAACTTTGGCCAATCAAATGTCAAGCTACTACACACATCATGATTGGTTTTCGTCAGTGCATAACAAACTCAACTTATGATACTATCATTCAAAGATAAGCATAAACTCATAATGGAATTTTCTCATTATATTCACTTTTCTACAGTGATTACATGCTAAAATAAACCAAAAGGGTTTTATTTGAGGTTGTACTAGGGCTAAGGTTAAGGTGATCAAAAGGGGCTTGAAGGGTTCATCACAAGTAGTCATAAAGCCCTAAGTATACAAAAGGACAACAAAATGTATTTATGAGGATTATATGTAAATAACTAACTACTCAACACTTGTTATTGCTACTATACTTGATTCTTTTCTTTCTCTCTCTCTATTTTTAGTTAATAAGGAAATATTGAACAATAATGACAGCTAAATATAATGAGCTCTGTGAGTAGAGGTATCAGTAAACTCATTTCAGGGAAAAAAAATCCAAAAGTCCCAAAACTAGCTAACTTAGCACTTTATTAAACTTGTGAATATGCAAGGGTAATGGAGTTTGATGTTTTAGAATGGGGTGTTTTCTTTAAGAGATAAAAGGGATAAAGGCTCAAAGGGCTTTATAAGGGGAAATAAGATGGGTGGGTCATTTAAGTCAAGGGTTAAAAGAAAAAGGGACTTAACATTTCTATCTAGCATGAATTTGGTAGATTTAAACACGTTTAGAGTAAGTTCTAAAGGTAGTCACCTATGGTAGTATCACACACATAAAGAAATGAAATGACTTTTTGAATGGAGTCATATAGGCTCAATTGAAAATCCATTACGCTTTTATACATTACCTAATCACTCAACCATCAATTTTTGAGCAAGCTTAGGTAACCAACTATTTTAATCGATTAGCACGATTCACCTTCTATTCAATTGGCCTAATTTGACTTCAAGCACTCAATTCAGTCTCGTTCCAACTACTAAGATAGAACTTCATGGTTTAACACACATCACATGCAAATTAAAATACAAAAAAGAAAAATCAAAATGAGCAAAGAAACAGTAAATTTAAAACACACAATCATATAAACAGTCAACCCCCACTTAATCTAAATTGTATTTGCAAAAAATAAAAATAATAAAGGTTTAAGAAGCTTCTCTGTTAATGCGTCAAGGTGTTTGTGGAAAAGGCAGTTGAAACTTCTGGTATTCTAAGAAAGCGAGTTGGTTGGGCTCCCATCTGTCCAATATGCGCTCTATGCATTGTAGGAGTGCTAAAATAGTCGGATCACTTGCAAAAGGATGTGTTGCGGTGGGCACTGATGGTTGTGAAGTTATGGTTGTACCTCATTTATATCAGATGATTCAGATTCTTCAAGAGCTACAAGTGGTTGTGTAGCTGTGGATAATGGTGGATAATCTACAAAAGAAAGTGACGATGGACTATTTTCAACATGGTTGAAGTTGGCTACAGAACAATGTTGTTGCAATTGTTAGATGAGTCGTAGTGAATTAAGATGACTTGAGCATCTTGGTGGCATTTTTTGTTAGAAGCTGGACTGTATAGGATGGGGTTTTCTTAGTTAATGGCATTTGGTGAGTAGTGGACAGGGTTGTGTGGAGTGGTAGTATTGGAGGAATGGTTGGTGGTGGAGTGCTTTAGCTGGAGAGTGATCTACGATTAGGGATTGAAATTTTGGGAAAAAGGGAAGGGACACTGTCAAACTAAACCAAAGAGATGGAGTTAACAAAAATGAATAAATTAAAAATAAATAAATTAAAAAAAGCATAAATTATGCATGCTTACCTTACCTCATTAGCGCTCGTCGTTATACACTCCCCCTTTTTTTTGAGAAAATTAAGATAAAAATGAAATAAAAAATGAAACAACTTATATTAAAATAAATCTTAAGGTGCCTTGCAAGAGCGCTTCTTTAACATCATATTAGCTAGATGAAAATTTTATTAGCTTACTTAGAGTAAACCGGCTCAGCCAGTTCAATTTCTTCTGTAGTTTTGACTTGTAAATTCTCATTATATGGTTTCAATTAGTGTCTATTTACTTGAAACACTTTAAAAGTGTCTAAACTCTTAACTTCAACTGTGCCACATGAGAAAACATTAGTAACAACAAATGGACCTATCCAACGAGATCGTAATTTACTAGGAAAGAGCTTTAGTTTAGAGTGATAAAGATGGACCTTTTAACATATGGAAAATTCTTTTCTAGTTAAGATTTTATCATGAAAGGCCTTAGTCTTTTCTTGATAGATTTTAGCACTCTCATAAGCATCTTTACTTATCTCTTCCAACCCTTACAATTGTAATTTTCGATTAATTCCAACCTCAGTTAAATCCAAATTGGAATGTTTGAAAGCCTAATAAACCTTATGTTCCAATTCTATAGGCAAATGACAAGGTTTTATGAATACTAACCTGTATGGCGACATACTAATAGGAGTTTTATATATTGTCCTGTAAGCCTATAGCTCATCGTCTAAACACAAACTCCAATCTTTCCTATTAAGATTAACCACTTTTTCCAAAATTGATTTGATTTCCTTGTTAGAAACTTGATCTTGTCTACTTGTCTAGGGATGGTATGCTTTTGAAGTTCAGTGTGTAACGCCATATTTTTTTCAATAAAACCTCAACAATTCGGTTACAAAAATGAGTTATGCAGTCACTAATGATTACCGTAGACACTCCAAACCTGACAAAAATATGAGACTTAACAAAATCGACAACAACTTTAGCATTATCAGTATGAGTAGCCTTAGCTTTAACCCATTTTGAAACATAATCCACAGTACCAAGAATATATGTCTTATGGAAAGAGGAAGGAAAAGGGCCAATAAAATCAATTCCCCATATATAAAAAATTTCACATACCAAGATATTCATAAGTGACATTTTGTCTTTTGGTCCTAAACCACTTGTTCTTTGACATCAATCATAAGACTTGCAAAATATATAAGCATCATAAATAATTTAGCCCAAAACAAACCACATTTAAGCACCTTATGAGCTTTCCTTTTGGGAACAAAGTGTTTACCATACATAAAAGAATGTCAAAAATTCAATATAGATGGGATTTCATCATCAGATACACATTGTCTCATAATTTGATCAGAACAATATTTCTACAGTTGTGGCTCATCCCATGTATAATATTTAGCCTATCTTTTGATTTATCTTTCAGCTAATGATAAAGTACTAGTTAAAGACTTGGTAATCAGAAAATTAACTATGTCAGCATACCAAGGTGCTACCTATTGCGTGGTAAATAAATGTTCTTCTGGAAATTTATCTGTCAGGTTGTCTGAAGTTGTATCTAGACAAATACGACTAAGATGATCTAAAACCAGATTTTCAGTTCCCTTTTTGTCTCGTATCTCCAAATCAAATTCTTGCAGTAGTAGAATCTAATGAATAAGACATGGCTTTGCTTCCTTTTTGGACAATAATACTTCAACGTTGCATGTTCTAAATAAACTATGACATATGTACCCAACTGTTATGAATGGAACTTCTCTAGCCTAAAAACAATTGCTAATAATTCTTTTTCTATTATTGAATAGTTTTTTAGGTGTCATTTAGCATTATGGAAGCATAGTAAATCGCATGCGACGCTTTGTTCATCCTTTTCCCTAGAACAAATCCTATCGTATAGTCGTTTGCATCACACATTATCTCAAATGGCAGACTCCAATCTGGAGGCTAGGTTATTGGAGTAGAAATTAGCTTCTCTTTTAATTCATCAAATGCTTTCCTATATGCTTCATCAAACTTGAACTCCACATCTTTTTGAAGAAACTTGCGTAAGGGTTTAGTGGTCTTCGAAAAGTCTTTGATAAAGCATCGATAGAAACTTGCATGTCCAAGAAAAAGCAAACTTTTCGTATACTAACAGGGTAAGGAAGAGATTTAATAATTTCTATCTTAGCCTCATCAACCTCAATTCCCCTAAAAGATACTATATGGCCTAAGATTATCACTTGATCAACCATAAAATGACATTTTTTGTAATTCATAATCAAGTTATTTTCAATGTAGCATTTCAAAACTTTTTAAAGATTAATTAAGCAAGCTTCAAAAGACTCACCATAAACTGTAAAGTCATTCATAAAAACTTCAATATAGTCATCCATATAATTAGAGAAAATACCTACCATATACCTTTCGAACGTGGCGGGTGCGTTACATAGTCCAAATGACATTCTTCGATATGCAAAGGTGCCGAAAGGACATATGAAAGCTATGGTCCTCTGGTGCAACAGAAATTTGGTGATAACCTAAATAACCATCTAAACAACAATAATGAGTTTCACTTGCAAGTTTTTCAAGCATCTGGTCAATAAAAGGAAATAGAAATGATCTTTACTAGTAACAGAATTTAACTTCCTGTAATTTATATAAACCCTCTACCCATTTTGCACATAGGTGGGCACTGGTTCACTTGAAGTGTTCTCCAATACGGTTACTCCAGTTTTCTTAAGAACCACCTGCACTGGACTTAGCCATTTATTATCTGAAATTGGATAGATTATCTGAGCATCGAGGAGCTTTAGAATCTCCTTCTTGACTATCTCCATCATTAGTGGGTTCAATCTTCGTTGGGGCTATCTTATTTCCTTTGCTCCATTTTCCAATAGAATTCGGTGCATACAAATTGATGGGCTAATCCCCTTCAAATCAGCCACAGTCCATCCAAAATCATCTTTGTAAATTTTCAACATACCCAATAATTGTGCTTCCTATAAAGATGTTAATCTGCTCGAAATAATAACTGGAAGAGATTCATGCTCACCTAAATAAACATATTTCAAGTTACTTGGAAGAGCCTTCAACTCCAATTTTGGTGGCCATATAAGAGATGGATACAACTTCAAATTATTTCTAGTTAGCTCCAGAAAACATACCTGTTCCTCTAAGTATTTGCTACAGTTTAAAATCTGGATAGTCGTATCCAGCTCCTCAAGAATGGCAAGATAATCAACTAGTGTTTTTCCTTCCTAAATATCCAAGATATTTTCCAATGCAATCGATAATTTATCTGGTCTATCTAAACAAAATGTTTCCTGCACTAAAGTATCAAGAAAACTCACAAAAACAAAAGATTGATCATCATTAGGAAATTTCATGGCATCATAAATCTTGAACTCAATCACATCATCATCAAACTCCATAGTTAAAGACTCATTATAGACATCAATTTTTGTTCTAAAGGTTTTAATAAATGGTCTTCCCGATAAAATTGGGACTAAAGTGCATAAATCTGCATTACTCATCTGTAAGACATAAAAATTAACAGGAAAAATCATATTATCAACTTGAACTAGGACATCCTTAAGAACACCCTTAGTATAAACATTAGATAGATCAGCAAGTTGGATTATGACACTAGTTTCTTTCAGAGGCTCCATATTCAAAGATTCATAAATAGATTGAGACATAGCATTAATCGAAGCACCTAAATCCAACAATTCTTTCTCAATTTTCAGATTACCTATTTTATAAGGGATTGTAAACATACCTAGATCTTGACACTTAGGAGTAACTTCTTTTGAAGCATAGTAAAAACATTCTCACCCAATCACACCATTTCATTGCCACTTAACTTTCTCATTGATGTATAGAGTTCTTTAAAAAATTTAGCATAATGAGGAATTTATTTAATAGCATCAAGTAAAGGAATATTGACTTGTACCTTACGAAAAGTTTCCATAATTTCTTTCTCTTGATCCTCCTTCTTTTGCTTAGCAAAACGACTAGGAAAAGGAGATTATAAACTAAAGTTAGGCCTGACAATGTAAAAATCACCCTCCTTTTTCTCTTGTTAATGCTTTGGAACTTCTTTCTCTACTTCTTCTTCAACTTCTTGCTTAGAAACCTTTGGGGTAGGTTCTTTTAACTCTTTACCACTTTAAAGTGTGATAGCACAAGTAGTCTTCTTTGGATTAACCTCAGGTTGAGAAGGGAGCTTTCCTAAATTTTGTGCCTCTAACGTATTGATGGAAATTGCCATTTGGCTCATTTGACTCTCAAGATCTTTTATGCTGGCTTACATATCTTGCTAAAATTTCAGGGTATTTTGTTGAAGGTTCACAGTATTCATTGCCAATGTTTTTATTATATTCTCAAAGGGATTATTTTCACTAGAACTTTTTCCCATTTGCTATTGTTGTTTAGGCACATAAGACTGCTTATATGGCTAAAAATTAGAACTTACTTGTTGTCCCTAATTTTTGCCATAATGAAGGTTTAAATGATCTCATCAACCTGGATTATATGTATTTGAAAACGGGTCATATTTCCTTTAAGGTTGTCCTAAATAACTACCCATTTCCTTGGC
This sequence comes from Erythroxylum pedicellare, assembly GCA_027563575.1. NCBI lineage: Eukaryota > Viridiplantae > Streptophyta > Magnoliopsida > Malpighiales > Erythroxylaceae > Erythroxylum > Erythroxylum pedicellare. Next base: position 31,570,389 of record JAOQMP010000003.1, read on the forward strand.
TTCTTCATCTTGTCTTCTTGTAGAGTGGAACACATATCTGTGTGATGGCCAACCATATAACAAATACCATAAGTCTTAACTTCCTCTTTCCTAGATACCACATGTTAACATACCACAGAAGTCAACTCATCTAATCTTCTTTCCAACGATGAAACTCCCATCTCGTTAAAATGTTTTAAACCATAATAATTTCAAGCTCCAACTTGTTAAGAGTTAGAAGCCATGATTAAGATCAAATTTCATGCAGCTATTGTTGGTTTATCAACTAGAGCTCCTCCACTTACAGCATCTATCATACTCCTCTTAGTCGGTAAAAGACCTTCATAAAAATATTGAATTAACAATTGATCACTAATTTGATGATTGGGGCAGCTTGCATACAGCTTCTTAAATCTCTCCAAATATTCATATAATGACTCTAAAGTGTTTTGTTAGATGCTATAAATTTCTTTTCTTATATTGGTGGAAGTTAGGAAAAACTTCTCTAGAAATAACTTTTTCATCTCTGCCCATGTTGTAATACTTCCAGTAGGTAAATAATATAACCACTTTCATCTGATTTCTTGATACCTTTGCTGCTTTCCCAATTTCAGGATTTTACTACAAATTTTTAGATTTATTTGAATATGTAACGTACATAAAGTTCAAAAATTCCCTGGCAACAGCGCCAAAATTTGGTGAATACTGTCGCCTTCATCCAAAAATATAAGGAAACCAACTTCCTACAACACAAATTAATGTAATAATAGAAAGTAGAGATCATTCCCACGAGGAATTCAAACGCTAGTAGTTACACAATAAAAAGGGGGTCTTAAATTGTCAATTAAACAAATTTAATTAGAATACAAAATTAAAAAATAACTAATGGCAAAAAAATGACAATTTAATAATAAATAGGAATAAATCTTGGTTTTCAATCTCCTTCATTATTGAACTTGCATTGATCATTGACACTAAATATAATCAATTTATTACTTAAGCATTCGTCATGGTAAATTTCTTTACCTATTTTCTCTTATGTTTAGTTAACCAAAAAATGTATTCAAATTAACTCTTATTAGTTAATAACCTAGATACGATCTCAGATTTAATAAGTTAACAGCTTTATGAATCAAGAAAATCAACGAACTAGACAACATACATACAAATTTTATTTAGCCTAGACAATTATTTTTCATAGATTCATGTCACTAACATGGTAGACAAAAATCCTGGTCCCTACTTTTGATTAAAAGAATTGAACGTCAACCTATTTAATTTAGCAATTGATTGAATAAAATCACAAATTTGTTGTCCACCTAGCTATAAAATCAGACAATAAAATAATAATCAAGAAAAATAATTGATACTTAATTAAAATAATCAATTTAAATAAAGAACAAAAGTCTCATAACATTTAGAGTTCAATAACTATGATTCTGTAAACCAAGAAATAAGAGTTGAGTTACCCAACATCACAATTTTTCCTAACTATTTGGGATTGTCCATATTTGGAGCATTTTTTATTTTCTTCTTTAATTCCTGTCAAGCCGCCGTCTTTGTTGCTTGATTTTTTTTTCTTTTTCTACTGGGCGTTATTCTCCTCTATAGACGTGCTTTGTTCTCCTCTTTTCTTTACTTATGTTGTCACCTCCTTATTTATGTTTTTAATGATTTTCGTTGCTTGATGTTTGTAGCCCATGTTTTCCTTTCCTATGCAACTCATAACCCCCACTTTGTTTGATTTAACCAAGTCACATTTCTTTGTTTTCAAATAGGGCCCCAATCTCACAGACTTTGCATCCATCAAATGCAAGGTTAAGGCCCAAAACAAAATCTCTAAAAAACTTCTACTGTTGACTATGATATAGGTATCACTACACAAGGCCATGTCTAGTTAGGTTCAACTCCTGGTTCAACTCTTTTTCATCCCAAAATGTTTCAGTTCTTTCTATTTGGTTCCAAAATACACCTTGACAAAAACAAGATTAATTTCCATTAATTGTAACTTCAAACCTTAAAAAATAAAGAAAACTAACATACAAAAGGATAGAAAATAAAGACACTAACATGCTCCTAGGCTCAAAAGCTCACAGAGGTGTCAAAATGCATCAAATCTTACACATTTTCATTGAATAAAACTAATGAGATACTTTAATTAATTTAATGGAAAAATACTAATCATCCTTGTCTCTCTCATGCATGTATTAAAGCTAAAACGAAAAATGTATCCTAACTTAAGGATTATTTCAAAACAATAATCAGAAAATTTTAGGTTTCATAAGGAACAATCAGCATATGAATCATAATATTCGTGAGTTCAAGCATAATCACAAAGTTTATCATAAGATATATTCTCCCCCATTCCTACACCTAGATTTCCCAACACAAGCCACTATTCAAAACTTTTATGATAGATCATTTAGGACCAAAGTGACCACCACATGCATAATTTAGGATGAACCATCCTTGCAGAACTTCTACTATGATAAAATTAGTAGACATTATATATCAAAAGATGAACATTGCTTTATCTTACCTTTTTGTCACAATTATCCATGTGGTGGTCACTTTGGTCCTAAATGATCTAATATAAAAGTTTTGAATAGTGGTTTGTGTTGGGAAACTTTGTTTAGAGATGCTTATGTATTTTATAAAAATTGTGATAGATGCCAAAAGAGAAGTACATTATCCTCTAGAAATTAAATGCCTTAAACTCCAATTCTTATAGTTGAGATATTTGATGTATGTGGCATTGATTTATGAGCCATTTTCCTTCATTTCATGGTTTTTTATATACTTTTAGTAGTTTATTATATTTCAAAGAGGGTGGTAGCAAAAGCCACTGAGACTGATGATTATATAGCTATTGTAGGTTTTATAAAGTCTAATATTTAACAGCCACCAAGACTAATGATTATATAGCTGTTGTAGGTTTTGTAAAGTCTAATATTTTCAATAGATTTGGAGTTCCACAGGCCATTATTAGTAATCAAAGAAGCCATTTTTGCAACAAAGTAGTGACAACTTTGTTTAAAAAGTATGGAGTGCATCAATGAATAGCCACCACATACCATCCACAAATGAATGGACAAGAAGTATCGAATAGAAAAGTGATCTATTTTATAAAATAAGGTAAATCCAAAAAGAAATAAAACTAAAGTTTACATTTAGATTATGCTCATCAACTTACCATATAACCTAAAAAATACTGATATGAATGCCTCCTTACCAATTGGTTTTTGTGAGGTTTGTCATTTACCTATGGAGACTGAACATAAAGCTTATTAAGTGATTCAACGTTGCAATGTGGATTTGATAAAAGCCGGGGAGTCAAGGAAATTGAAATTATAAGAGCTAGAGGAACTAAGTTTGGATATTTACGAGAATTTAAGAATTTATAAAGAGAAAATCAAGTTGCTCCATGATAATATGATATTATTTGAGGTCAGAAAGAAAGTTTTATTATATAATTCTTAGTTAAAGCTTATACAAGGTAAGTTACGTTCTAGATGACTTGGTCCTTTTATTGTAATTAATGTATTTCCTTATGGTGCAATGAAAATAAAAGTTTAGATACCGAAAAAGTCTTCAAGGTGAATAAACATAGATTGATACCATTTGATGAGGATATAATAGTTTCAGGTGTGATGGATACTGATTTGACATTTCCCTAATACTTAGAAGATTGAGAAGAAAAAAGTTTTGTCATGCATAACAACATTAAACAGTTGCACCTTTTAGAAGAAAACCCAAAACATGAAAATTTGTCAGTTTTGTTTTAGGTATGTATAGTTTTCATCTACTTGTTTATAAGAAGTTAATTTATTGGCTTAGGGGGAATTGGGTTTTAAATTCTAGAATACTAAAATTCATAAGGTGAGATCATGTCTTATGTAATTCATAAGACTTGCGCCTTACATAAAATTCTATACTGTTAAAATTCATAAGACTTGCGTCTTACGTAGCCCAAGTTAAGGTATTAGTCATCTTAAATTCCAAAATGCTGAAATTCATTTGACATGATTACTACTTATATGATTCAACTTTTTGAAACATGGTTTAGAATACCGTACCATTCCGGCCAGTACCAGCCAGGAAACGGAACGGTACGGGCAACCATCAATTTTGGCCTAAAATACCAGTCGACTCCAATGGTTTTCATTCAGTACCAGCCCATATCGACCGATACTGTAAACTTCCAAAACTCTAGGGACTTATTTGCAAATTTTAGAATTTTTTTACCCTAAAATCCCCAACCCCCTGACTGTTTTAGACACTCTTCTCTTCTCTCATCACTGTGCCGCCTCCTCCTCTGTGTTCTCCTTGTGTCGCCACCTCCTGCCTTTTCTCTTCTCATTGTCGCTGTTACGTCTAACCACTGCTGCACTATTCTGGCCCTTGCCTCCTTCGCTCGTCTTCCCTTGGCATCGGTTGAAGAAGATGCTTCCTCATTCCTCCACGTGGACCCAAAGACACCGCCACCTTCTCCGCCCAAAGCCATCACATCACAACACCGCTACACTGCACTGAATCCACCAGAGATGTGTCTAGACTTTGAACCGTGACAAAATCCAAAGACCCGCCAAAGACCCGAAGTTAGTTTTTTTATTTTTTTTATTTCGAAAATTTCATGCTTAATTCAAATTTTTTTGTGTTGGATTGGATCATCATCATTAGAATGTTGGATCATTATGATGGTTTTGGTTGGATGATGCATAGTATTGGAGACTTGGAGTTGGTTGGAGTGTTGGATGGTGTTTTTTGTGTTATTGCGTGATCTGGGAACTGGGATTCTGGAATTTGGATAGTGGATGTGGATACTAAATTGGACAGGTTCGGTTGTGTTTGTGTATGAAATTATTTGGTTGGAGTTGGAATGTGATATGAAATTTTGAATACTGAATTGAATTGGTTGTGTTTTGTGTATCTGAAATCTGAAATAAATGTCACTTGTGTTGCTTTGGTTCATGGATGTTCAGTTTGGAATTTGGTTTGGTCAAGATGAAGTTGCAAATTATAAATTAAGGACATAAATTTATAACATAATGAAACATG
>JAOQMP010000003.1:31575525-31599006 GCA_027563575.1 Erythroxylum pedicellare
TTGTTATGTCTAACACAGAAACACAATTGAGCATATTTCTAGTTTTGACCATTTGACTTTTAATTGTTGTGTGCAATCACAGCCTTGTTACATATTGAAATAAACTCATTTTGATGAATACATCTGCATAACATTGAAATAAAGTCATTTTGATGAATACATCTGCTTAAGTGATATGATCAAATGTAAATATGTACATAAACATTTGCTGCAGAAGTAGCCTTCATTCAAGCATTTCATCAAACAGTTAGGAGGCTTTTGTCAAACAAGCATGGAAGGTGGGGAAAAAACGTCGACCCATACACATCCAACATATAAACACAAGAAACCATCTTCCAAAAACAAACACAAATACAAGCACAAACATAACAGTGAAATAGAGCACAAGAACGAGGGTTTGAAAATAGAAAAGAAGAACGGTACCAACTTGAGAGTTTGAAAATAGAAAAGAAGAACAATACCAAGACAGGTAATGACGTTTCTCTGACGGTGAGGACCACCACAGAGGGGATGAAACTTATTGAATAGTGAATGAAGAGGAATGTCGATGAATAACATGAAAACAAAGAGAGGTTCGTTTTGGTGTTAATAACCTAGTAGAAAACAATGTCGTTTCTTGTTAAACAAAACAACATTATATTTCGATTAATTCATAATAAATATACAATTTGGCACCAATAAAAAAAACCGTTGTCAAATGGTAGGCCATTACCATTTGACTTCACCATTGGTAATGGCATAAGATAACATTATCTTAACTACCATATAGGACAAACAACACAAATTTAATTTTTATTACACTCAATTTATATATAATAATTAGAGTTTTGTCACACCACATCAAATCATCAAATAAATATTTTAAAAGAAATTAATACAAAAATTTATTAAATGTAATAAAATTTTTGTATTAATGTATGATTTGATAATTTTATGTGGTGTGACAAAACTCTAATTATTATATATAAATTGAGTTACATTTTCTAGAAAATTTATATTATAGAAGGAAAATTCTATAAATACAATAAACACTAGTAATTTTTAAAAATTAAATCAAATACGTAGCTAAAAAGATTTGGCTAAGATTTTAAGATCGTCAGCAAAACTTTTTAGCTATGTTCCTTAAACCATCACCAACAATTTTTATCTATGTTCTCAAAATTGTCACTAAATATTTTTTGCTATGAAAACTTAATCATCACAAAATATTATTACCTACATCTACGATAATGTAGCTAATAACTTTTAGCAAGAAACGAAGGTATCTCAAAATATCATTGGCGATGATAACATGTATCCTTGCTTATCTCTTTGGGCGACGTATCTAAGATCAGGGCAAAATATAATTTGTGACGATTTTGTAAAAGCATCGCCCATAATATTTTGCTATCGTGATTTTGTGACGATTCGACCGACAAATCTTTGTTGTTGTTAAAAGGATTTGGTGATAAATTTGGAGCTTTTAGCAACAGAAAAGTTCATCGCCAAAAGCCCCTTCTATTATAGTGAACTTAAATTTAAAAGAGACAAATAATTTTTAAGTATGTTGATAATTTTAAATTTTAATGCTAAGTTGATTAGGAATTAAACATGACTTTTTCTACAACCATAATTATTTAACAAAACATCTTTTTCTTGATGTAAAATTCCCTGCATAGGGGGAATAAGAAGAGAGCTCGATTCAGCAACACGAAAATTCAAAGATCTGCTTGAAGTTTTGTGCTATGGACACAAGATACTTCTCCATTACAAACAACTGGATCCCTGAAATCAAGTTTGAACAATGTGTGTCCACGGGTAACAAAATTGACTGCTCCATCGAAATATTAGCATTCCAGTGCACCACATAAAGTAAGAATGAAGGTTCAATTTATCCATTCAAAGTCCAGGTCTACATGCGGTGACAGATCAACATGATTCCAAATTGAACGCCATAAGTTTATAGTATACGTTCTATCAACAGAAAAAAATCTTGATAACTTCCTAATTATAGGCAGCTATTCTATGTATAAATTCCGATATTTTCAACGATTTCATTAAAAATAAAGCAAATTCTAAACCATTCGTCATCATCTTCATCCTGAAAAAGAGAAAAAGAAAAGAAAATGGCTGCTGTTGCTGTGTCAAAAAAGTTGATGATGACTTTAGGTATTGGGTTGCTTTTGGCTTGCATGATTCTGGCAAAAGAAACAGAGGCTCGTATGATAAGCTATGGAGCCCTTAAAAGAGACTTTGGCCCTTACTGCAAGCCAGGTACACCTGGAGGCTGCCCGACATTGCCACTAGCCAACAATTATAGTAGGGGATGTGAGAAAATCAACAGATGCCGTGGTGGACCTAGCTAGTCTTCTTTTGGATAAAAACAATGAGTAAGACTGTTAATCCTGTTAAAGAGCTATTTAATTCATTTCAACTGATATCAAGTAGAAGATGATGAGTCTTTTGGGGTGGTCATTCTTTTTTAACTTATTTTTGTTGTTTGAGTTTGTAATAAACTATATATGTATAAAGATGGAATTCAAATATTGGACTCTTTCTTGACTGAAAAGTTAACTGAACTTTTTTCATTTTTAGATAAGTTACTTTCTATTGGAACATAATACATTTATTCATAATTGGAGGACTCAACATAAAGAGTCTTTTCAATAAAAAATACGCTAAATTTCTTCATAAAACCTTATGAAGTAATATTACGTATAATCCATTTTAAATTAACAATGTTATTAATTAGAAATGCGAAGATAATTAAATAGTTTAATGGAACAACATTTTAATAAACAAACTTATAAACACAAATTTTAACTCAAATCACTCTATTACACATTTGATTCAAAGAACATCATTTTTAATTGCCTCATCACGTTTTCTTTTCTTAATTTTTTTCCTTTTTTCATTTTTGTTTTGAGATTCACAATTATTAAGGAAATCAAGAAAATCAAAGAACTAGACAACATACATACGAAGTATATTTAGCCTAGACAACTATTTTGCCTAGAATCATATCCTTAATGTTGTAGACAAAAATCCTAGTCACTCCTTTTGATTAAAAGAATTGAACATCAACCTATTTAATCTGGCAATTGGTTGAATAAAATCACAAACTAGTTGCGCACTTAGCTGTAAAATCAAACAACCAAATAATAATTCAAAAAAATAATTAATACTTGACTAATAAATCAATTCAAATAAAGAACGAAAGTCTCACAACATTTAGAGTTCAACCGCCATCCTTATTGCTTGATTTTCTTTCTTTTTTTGTTGGGCGTTATTCTCCTCCATAGGTGTGTTCTGGTCTCCTGTTTTTGTTGCTTCTGTTGCCGTCCTCTTTGTTTATGTCTTTTTCCAATTTTTATTGCTTGAAGTTTGTCGTCCACGTTTCCCTTTCCTATCCAACTCACAGCCTCCACTTTTTTTTAATTTAACCAGGCCACATTTCTTTGGTTTCAAATAGCGTCCCAATCTCAAAGACTCTGTAGCCTTCAAATGCAAGGCTAAAGCCTAAAACAAAATCTCTAAAAAATTCTATTGCTGACTATTACATAGATATCATTGCACGAAGCCATGTCTAGTTAGGTTCAATGCCTAGTTCAACTCTTTTTTGTCCCAAAATGTTTGCAGTTCTTTCTATTTAGTTCCAAAATACACCTTACGTAAAACAAGATTAATTTCCATTAAGTATAACTTCAAACCTTAGAAACAAAGAAAATTAACATACAAAATGATAGAAAATAAAGACACTAGCAAAATCCCCCACGCTTAACATTTTGCTCACCCTTAAGCAAATTAAACACAACCATCAAATTCTATCAATTCGTTTTCAAAGAAACCAAGTGCATGCAATCATGCAAACTTTGGCTAATCGAATGTTGAGCTACTATACACATACAAAAATAAACTCAACTTATGATACTATCATTCAAAGATAAGAATAAACTCACAATGGATTTTTCTCACGAGATTTACTCATTTCACTCAAGTGTTTATAGGTTGCTGTTTTGCTCAAAACTCCTTATCAAAAATCACACTATCATAGGCTTACAATTACAACAATTCTCTTCTGTAGTGATTACATGCTAAAATAGATCAAAAGGGCTTTATTTGAGGTTGTAATGGGGATAAGGTTAAAGTGAGCCACAAGGGGTTTGAAAGGTTCGTTATAAGTAGTCATAATGCACTAAGTATACAAAGGGCTAACAAAATGTATTTCCGAGGATTGCATGTAAATAACTAATGACTCAACACTTATTATTGCTACTATACTTGATTCTTTTCTTTTTTCTCTCCTTTTCTAATTACTAAAGAAATAATGAACAACAAGAACAACTAAATACAATATGCCTTACGAGTAGAAGTATCGGTAAACTTGTCTCAGAAAAAAATATAGCCAAAAGTCCCAAAACTAGCTAACTTAACACTTTATTAAACTTGTGAATATGTAAGGCTAATAGAGTTCGATGTTTTAGAATGGGATATTTTCTTTAAGAAACAAAAAGGGTAAAGGCTCAAAGTGGTATGTAAGGGAAAATAAGATGGATTAGTCATTTAAGTCAAGGGTTAAAAGAAAAAAGGGCTTAATAATTTGTATCTAGCATGCATCTAGCATATTCAAACTGGTTTATAGCAAGTTTTAAAGGTAATCACCTAAGGGAGTATCACACATAAAGAATTGAAATGACTTTTGAATGGAATTATATAGGCTCAATGCCTCACATAGATTCAATTGAAAATCCATTATGCTTCTATACATTACCTAATCACTCAAGCATCAATTTCTGAGTAAGCTTATGTAGCCAACTACTTTAATCGATTAACATGATTCACCTTCTATTCAATTGGCCTAATTCAACTTCAAGTACTCAATTTAGTCTCATTCCAATTGCTAAGATAGAATTTCATGGTTTAACACACATCACATTCAAACTAAAAGACAAAAGAAGAAAATCAAAATCAAAATCAAAATGAGCAAAGAAATAGTAAATTTAAAACACACAGTCACATAAACATTCAATATCCCCCCACCCACTTAATCTTCATTGTCCTCAGTGTATTTGAAAAAAAGAAAAACATAATAGAATAAAGGTTTAAGAAGCTTATCTATTAATGCATCAAAGTGTTAGTGGAAAAGGCAGTTGAAACTTCTGGCGTTCAAAGAAAGCGAGCCGGTTGTGCTCCAATATGTACTTTATGCATTGTAAGAGTGCTAAAATAGTTAGACAAATTGCAGAAGGATGTTTTGTGATGGGCGCTGATGGTTGTGAAGTTATGGTTAGACCTCATTTGTTTCGGAGGAATCGAATTCTTTAAGAGTTGCAGGTGGCTATGTAGCTGTGGATAATGGTGGAGAATCTACAAAAGAAAGTGACAATGGACTATTTTCAACATGGATGGAGTTGGTTGTAGAACAATGTTGTTGCAATTGCTGGATGAGTCGTAGTGAATTGAGACAACTTGAGCATCTAGGTGGCAATTTTTGTTAGAAATCGAGCCGTATAGGATGGGGTTTTCTGAGTTAATGGCGTTTGGTGATTAGTGGACAGGCTTGTGTGGAGTGGCAGTACTGGTGGAATGGTTGGTGGTGGAGTGCATTAGCTGGAGAGTGATCTGCAATTACGAATTGGAATTTTGGGAAAAAGGGAAGGGACACTATCAAACTAAACGAAAGAGATGAAAAAGTTAACAAAAAGAATAAATAAAAAATTAAATAAGTAAAACAAAAAATAAATGCATGCTTACCTTACCTCATTAGCGCCTGTCGCTATACACTCCCTCTTTTTTTTAGAAAATTAAGATTAAAATGAAATAAAAATGAAACAACTTATATTAAAATAAATCTTGAGGTGCCTCTCAAGAGTGCTTCTTTAACATCATATTAGCTAGACAAAAACTTTATTGACTTACCTAGAGTAAATTGGCTTAGCCAATTCAATTTCTTCCGTAGTTTTAACCTGTAAATTCTCATAATATAGTTTCAATAGGTATCCATTAACTTTAAACAATTTAAAAGTGCCTAAACTCTGAATTTCAACTATACCATGTGAGAAAAAATTATTAGCAACAAATGGACCTATCCAACGAGATCATAATTTACCAGGAAAGAGATTTAGTTTAGAGTGATAAAGACCGTTTGACCTATGGAAAATTCTTTTCTAGTTAAGATTTTGTAACGAAAGGCCTTAGTCTTTTCTTTATAGATTTTAACACTCTCATAAGCATCATTATATACCTCTTCAAACTCTTACAATTGTAATTTTTGATTAATTACAACTTTAGTTAAATCTAAATTGCATTGTTTGACAGCCCTGTAAGCCTTATGTTCCAATTCTACAGGTAAATAACAAGGTTTTCTGAATACTATCCTATATGGAGACTTACCAATAAGAGTTTTATATACCGTCCAGTATGCCCATAGCTCGTCGTCTAAACGCAAACTCTAATCTTTCTTGTTAAGATTATCCACTTTTTCCAAAATTGATTTGATTTCCTTATTAGAAACTTTACCTTGTCCACTTATCTGGGGACAGTATGTTATTGAAGATCAGTGTGTAACACCATATTTCTTTAGTAAAGCCTCAATAATTCAGTTACAAAAATAAGTTCCGCATTCACTGATTATTACTCTAGGCACTCCAAACCTGACAAAAATATGAGACTTAACAAAATCGACAACAACTTTAGTATTATCATTATGCGTAACCTTAGCTTCAACCCATTTTGAAACATAATCCACAGTAATGAGAATATATGTCTTACCGAACGAGGAAGGAAAAGGGACCATTAAATCAGATCCCTATATATAAATTCTTTTTCACCTATTAGGATATTCGTGAGTAGCATTTGGTCTTTTGGTCCTAAATCTCCTGTTCATTGACAACAATCACAAGACTTGCAAAATATATAAGCATCATAAAATAGTTTAGGCCAAAACAAACCACATTTAAGCACCTTATGATCTGTCCTTTCAGGAACAAAGTGTCTACCACACGTAAAATAATGACAAATTTTAATATAGATGGGATTTTATCATCAAATACGCATCACCTAATAATTTGATCAGATCAATATTTCCACAAATGTGGCTCATCTCGTGCATAATATTTAGCCTCTCTTTTGATTTTATCTTTTTCATCTCGTGATAAAGTATTAAATAAAGACTTGGTAATTAGAAAATTAACTATGTCAGCATACCAAGGTGTTACCTATTATGTGGTGAATAAATGTTCATATGAAAATTCATCTTTTGGGTTGTCTGAAGTTGTATCTAGACGGATAAGACTAAGATGATCTGCAGCCAAATTTTCAGTTTCCTTTTGTCCCGTATCTCCATATTAAATTTTTGTAGTAGTAGAATCCAATGAATAAGATATGGATTTGCTTCCTTTTTGGACAGCAAATACTTCAACATGGTATGTTCTAAATAAACTATGACATATGTGCCCAATAGATATGAACGGAACTTCTCTAGCCCAAAAACAACTACTAATAGTTCTTTTTCTATTGTTAAATAGTTTTTTAGCATTATGGAAGCATAGTAAATCACATGCAACACTTTGCTCATCCTTTGCCCCAGAACAACTCCTATCGTATAGTTGCTTGCATCACACATTATCTCAAATAGGAGAGTCCAATCTGGGGGCTGGATTATTGGAACAAAATTTAACTTCTCTTTTAATTCATCGAATGCTTTACTAACGGGGTAAGGAAGAGATTTAATAATTTCTATCTTAGCCTTATCAACCTTAATTCCCCTAGAAGATACTATATGGCCTAAGATTATCACTTGATCAACTATAAAATGAAAATTTTTCATAATTCAAAATCAAGTTATTTTCATTGCAACATTTTAAAACTTTTCAAGGTTAATCAAGCAAGTATCAAAAGACTCAATATAACTGTAAAGTCGTCCATAAAACTTTAGTACAGTCATCCATATAATCAGAGAAAATACCTACCATACATCTTTCAAACGTGGAGGGTGCGTTATATAGTCCAAATTACATTCTTTGATATACAAAGGTGCCAAAAGGACATGTGAAAGTCGTTTTGTCTTGATCCTCTGATGCAACAAAAATTTAGAGATAACTTGAATAACCATCTAAACAACGATAATGAGTTTTCCCTGCAAGTTTTTTAAACATCTGGTTAATAAAAGGAAGTGGAGAATGATCTTTACGAATAACAGAATTTAACTTCCTGTAATCTATACAAACCCTCCACCTATTTTGCACACGGGTGGGTACCAATTCACCTGAAGTGTTCTCCAATATGGTTGCTCTAGTTTTCTTAGGAACCACCTATATTGGACTTACCTATTTACTTTTTGAAATTGGATAGATTATCCCAGCATCGAGGAGCTTCAAAATCTCCTTCTTGACTACCTCCATTATTTGTAGGTTTAATCATCGCTGGGGTTGTCTTATTTCCTTAGCTCCATCTTCTAATTGAATTCGATGCATACAAATTAATGGGATAATCCCCTTCAAATGAGTCGCAGTCCATCTAAAAGCATCTTTCTAATTTTTCAATATACCTAATAATTATGTTTCCTGCAAAGATGTTAATCTGCTCGAAATAATAATAGGAAGAGTTTCATGCTCACCTAAATACACATATTTCAAGTTACTTGGAAAAGCCTTCAACTCTAATTTTGGTGGCTATATAAGTAATGGAATTAAATTCAAATTATTTCTAGTTAGCTCTAGAAAACATACCTATTCCTCCAAGTATTTGCTCCACTTTAAACTCTAGATAGTGATATCTGGCTCCTCAGGAATGGCAAGATAATCAGTTAGTATTTTTCCTTCCTGAATATCCAAGCTATTTTCTAATGTAGTCCATAATTTATCTGGTCCATTTAAACAAAATGTTTCTCCCACTAAAGTATCAAGAAAACTCACAGAAACAAAAGATTGATCATCATTAGGAAATTTCATGGCATCATGATTCTTGAACTGAATCACGTCATCATCAAACTCAATAGTTAAAGACCCATCATAGACATCAATTTTTGTTCTAAAGGTTTTCAAAAAATGGTCTTCCTAATAAATTGGAACTAAAGTGGATCAATCTTCACTACCCATCTGTAAGACTTAAAAATCAGTAGGAAAATGATATTATCAACTTGAACTAGGACATCCTTAAGAACACCCTTAGAATGGGCATTAGATTGATCAACAAGTTAGATTATGACACCAGTTTCTTTTAGAGGCTCCATATTGAAATATTCATAAATAGATTGAGCCATAACATTAATCGAAGCACCTAAATCTAGCAATGCTTTCTCAATTTTCAGATTACCTATTTTACAAGGGATTGTAAACATTCTTAGATCTTAACACTTAGGAGTTAACTTCTTTTGAAGCATAGAAAAAACATTGTCACCCAATCACACCTTTTCATTGGCACTTAACTTTCTCTTTGATGTACATAGTTCCTTAAGAAATTTAGCATAATAAGGAATTTGTTTAATAGCATCAAGTAAAGGAATATTGACCTGTACCTTGTGAAAAGTTTCCAGAATTTCTTTTTCTTACTCCTCCATCTTTTGCTTGTCAAAACGACTAGGAAAAGGAGGTTGTAAACTAAACTTAGGTATGACAATGTAAGAATCACCCTCCTTTTTCTCTTGTGAATGCTTTGGAACTTCTTTCTCTACTTGTTTTTCAACCTCTCACTTAGAAACCTTTGGGGTAGGTTCTTTTAACTCTTTACCATTTCAAAGAGTGATAGCATAAGCACTCTTCTTTGGATTCACCATAGGTTGAGAAGGGAGCATTCCTAAATTTTGTGCCTCCAACCTATTGGTCGCAATCACCATTTAGCTCATTTAAGTCTCAAGATTCTGTATGTTGACTTGCATATCTTACTAAAATTTCATGGTATTTTATTGAAAGTTCACAGTATTCGTGGACAATGTCTTGACTATGTCCTCCAAGGAATTATTTTCACTAGAGCTTTGTCCCATTTGTTATTGCTATCTAGGAACATAAGGCTGTTTATATGGTTGAAAATTAAAACCTACTTGTTGTCCCTAATTGTTGCCATAATGGAGGTTTGGATGATCTCACCAACCTAGATTATATGTATTTAAAAACGGGCCATACTTCTTTTAAGGTTGTTCCAAATAACCACCCATTGCCTTGGCTTCTTCAACTTGGTCTTCTTGTAGAGTGGGACATATATCTGTATGATGGCCAACCATATAACAAATACCACAAGTCTTAACTTCCTCTTTCTTTGATACCGTAAGATGATGCACTAAAGAAGTCAAATCATATAATCTTCTATCTAATGACGAAACTCCCATCTCATTAACATGTCTTAAACCATAATCATTCTGAGCTCCAACTTGTTGAAAGTTAGAAGTCATAATTGAGATTAAATTTCATACAGCTGCTAGTGTTTTATCAGCTAGAGCTCCTCCACTTGCAGCATCTATCATACTCCTCTCAGTCGGTAAAAAACCTTTATAAAAATATTGAATCAACAATTGATCACTAATTTGATGATGGGGGTAGCTTGCACATAGCATCTTAAATCTCCCCCAATATTCATATAATGACTCCTGGGTGTTTTGTCGGATGCCATAAATTTTTTTTATGATATTGGTGGCCCTGGAAGCTAGGAAAAACTTCTCTAGAAATCGCTTCTTTGTCTCTTCCCATATTGTAATACTTCCAGTAGGTAAATAATATAACCAATCTTGGGCATCATCCTTCACAAAAAAGGGAAAAGCCTTCAGTTTTATCTGCTCTTCGGTGACATTAGTAAGCTTCATCCTCACGTAAAAAACATCAAATTCCTTCAAGTGCTTATAAGGATCTTCTCCCAATGTGCCTCGAAAAATGGGTAATGAATCAATCCCAACTTTAACTCAAAAGTGTTATTATCACCCAAATTTAGAAAATTAATGCAGTGAGGCTGTTGGTCCTTAGTTAGAGTAGCTAGTTAGCATAAAGTGGGATTTGCAGCCATGTTCGTTTCCCTCTATCCTTCTTCTCTTAGTACTTATTGTCTTTCTTTCGTCTACTTTCTTAATGCCTTTTCTATTTTCTCATTTTTAGGATTGTACTGCAAATTTTCATATTGATTTGAACGCGTAACGTATATAAACTGTAAAAAATTTCGTAGCAACGATGCCAAATTTTGGTGAAAACTGTCAAAAATTCCCTAGCAATGATGCCAAATTTTGGTGAATACTATCGCTTGCAACCAAATATAAAAGAAACCAACTTTCTGTAACATAAATTAATGTAGTAGTGGAAAGTAGGGATCATTCCTATGAGAAATTCAGACATTACTAGTTACGCAATAAAAGGGGGTTTTAAATTGTCCATTAAACAAAATTTAAATGAATACAAAATAGAGAAATAACTAATAGTTAAAAAATGAGAATTTAACAATCAATAGGAATAAATTTTGGTTTTCAATCTCCTTCATTATTGAACTTGTGTTGATCATTGACACGAAAAATAATCAATTTATTACTTAAGCATTCATCAGGGTAAATTTCTTTACCTATTTTCTCTTATGTTTAATTAACTGAAACATGTATTTGAATTAACCCTTATTAATTAATAACCTGGATACGATCTCAGATTTAATTAGTTAATAGCTTTACAAATCAAGAAAGTCGATGAACTAGATAAGATACATATGAAGTATTTTTAGCCTGGACAACTATTTTTCCTAGAATCATATCCCTAACGTAGTAGAAAAAAATCCTAGTCCCTGCTTTTGATTAAAAGAATTGAACGTCAACCTGTTTAATCTAGCAATTGATTGAATAAAATCACAAACTAGTTGCGCACCTAGCTACAGAATCAAACAATCAAATAATAATCCAGAAAAATAATTAATGCTTGACTAAAAAAATGGATTCAAATAAAGAACGAAAGTCTCACAACATTTGGAGTTCAATAACTAGGATTCTGTTAACCATGAAATAAGAGTTTTGTTACCCAACATCACAATTTTTCTTAACTATTTGGGACTGTCCACATTAGGGGCGTTCTTGATTTTCTTCTTTATTTCCTATCCAGCAGCCATCTTTGTTGCTTGATTTTTTTCTTTTTCTACTGTGTGTTATTCTCCTCTATAGATGCGCTCTATTCTCCTCTTTTCTTTGCTTCTGCTGCAACCCTCCTTGTTTACGTTTTTTCTTATTTTTATTGCTTGATGTTTGCAGCCCACATTTTCCTTTCCTATGTAACTCATATTGTTTGATTCAACCAAGTCACGTTTCTTTGTTTTCAAAGAAGGCCCCAATCTCGTAAACTCTGCAGCCTTCAAATGCAAGGTTAAAAACCAAAACAAAATCTCTAAAAAATTTTGCTACTGACTGTGATATAGATATCACTGGACGAGGCCATTTCTAGTTAGGTTCAATGCCTAGTTTAGCTCTTTTTTGTCCCAAAATGTTTGCAGTTCTTTCTATTTGGTTCCAAAATATACCTTGACATAAAACAAGATTAATTTCCATTAAGTGTAACTTCATACCTCAAAAACAAAGAAAATTAACACACAAAAAGATAGAAAAATAAAGACACTAACATGCTCTTAGGCTCAAAAGCTCACACAAATTGCAAAATGCATCAAATCTTGTACATTTTCATTGAATAAGAGCAATGAGATACTTTAATTAATTTAATGGAAAATAATAATGATCCTAGACTCTCTTATGCATTAAAGATCCTAACTTAAGGATTATTTCAAAACAACAATCAGAAAATTTTAGGTTTCACAAGGAATAATCGACATGTGAATTATAATATTCATTAGTTCAAGTATAATCACAAAGTTTATCATAATATATATTCTCCCCCTTCCTACACCTAGATTTCCTAACACAGGCCATTATTCAAAACTTTTATAATAGATCATTTAGGACCAAAGTGACCACCACATGCATAATTTGTGATGAACCATCCTTGTGGAAGTTCTGCTATGATCAAATTATTAGAAATTATATACTAGAACATGAAGCCATCCTTGTGGAACTTCTACTATGATCAAATTAGTAAACACTATATACTAGAAGATGAACATCGCTCTATCTTACCTTTTTGTCACAATTATGCATGTGGTGGTCACTTTAGTCCTAAATGATCTAATATAAAAGTTTTGAATAGTGGTTTGTGTTGGGAAACTTTGTTTAGTGATGCTTATTATTTTGTAAAAGTTGTGATAGATGCCAAATGATAAGTACATTATCTCTTAAAAATGAAATGCCTTAAACTCCAATTCTTAGAGTTTAGATAATTGATGTATGTGGGATTGATTTTGTGAGCCATTTTCCTTCATCTCATGATTTTTTTATATACTTTTAGTAGTTGATTATATTTCAAAGTGGGTGATAGCAAAAGCCACCGAGACTAATGATTCTATAGCTATTGTAGGTTTTGTAAAGTCTAATATTTTCAATAAATTTAGAGTTCCACAAGCTCTTAGTGGTAATTAGAGAAGCCACTTTTGCAACAAAGTAGTGACAACTTTGTTTAAAAAGTATTGAGTGCATCAATGAATAGCCACCACATACCAACCACAAATGAATGGACAAGAAGTATCGAACAGAGAAGTGATCTATTTTATAAAATACGTTAAATCCAAAAAGGAAAAAAAAACTAAAGTTTACATTTGGATTATGTTGTTTGCCTTTCCATACAACCTAAAACATACTGATAGGAATGCATCCTTACCAATTGGTTTTTGTAAGGCTTGTCACTTACCAATGGAGACTAAACATAAACCTTATTTAGTGATTTAACGTTGCATCGTGGACTTGATAAAAGCTAGGGAGTCAAGGAAATTGAAATTGTAAGAGCTAAAGGAACTAAGGTTGGATACTTACGAGATTTCAAGAATTTACAAAGAAAAAATCAAATTTCTCCATGATAATATGATATTAAGATAGCAATTTAAGGTAGAAAGAAAGTTTTTATTATATAATTCTCAATTAAAGCTAAAACCAGGTAAGTTACGTTCTAGATGACTTGGTCCTTTCTTTTGTCATTAATGTATTTCCTTATGGTGCGATGAAAATAAAAGTTCAGATACCAAAAAAGTCTTCAGGGTGAATGAACATAGATTGAAACCATTTGATAAGGGTATAATAGTTTCAAATGTGATGGATATTGATTTGACATTTCCCTAATATATCGAAGATTGAGAAGAAAAAGTTTTGTCGTGCATAACAACGTTAAATAGTTGCACTTTTTAGGAGAAAACCCAAAATATGATAATATTTGTCAGTTTTGTTTTAGGTATATATAGTTTTCATCTGCTTGTTTATGAGAAGTTAATTTATTGGCTTAAGGGGGATTGGGTTTTAAATTATAGAATACTAAAATTCATAAGGTGAGATCACGTCTTTTGTAATTCATAAGACTTGCGCCCTACATAAAATTCTATACTATTAAAATTCATACGACTTACGTCTTACATAACCCAAGTTAAGGTATTAGTCATCTTAAATTCCAAAATACTGAAATTCATTTGACATGATTACTACTTATATGATTCAACTTTCTGAAATGAAATCCCTTAAATTCCAAAATACTAATATTATAAGGCAAGATCATATCTTATAGATATCAGTAAACTATTTTATACATTTTGGCATTTATATGACTGTTTGAGCCTAAGAGCATTCATCACATTTGTGCTCACATATGGTTTGTTATTGTGTGTTACCAAACATAGGTTGTGTATGCTAGAACTTGCTTTTGATTTGAATAAGTTTTGAGGCCACATTATTGGTTAATTTATGCATAAAAATAATAGGGTCATTTAAGATAATCATTTTTACTTAAAAAAATCAACCTTTACCTATAAGAAATAATTTAAGACTTAACCTTTCTTTTCTTGACTATTAACCTTGTTACAAGCCATGTTAACACTTCTTTTTCTTGATTTCCTTAATAATTTTGAACCTCGAAATTGAGGGAATTTTATACAGCTTATTTTGTACACTACAACAGAAATGACATTTAGCTACAAATATTCGTCACTAAATGTTCCAAAATCATGCCTAATGGTAATTAGCGACGATTTATATTCGTTGCAAAAAACATCACCAAATTCCTGTAAATGAAAACTATAGGCAACGTTTTTCATTAGTCTTTACTAATAGTGTTTGCCTACAGTTTATTTTCGTAGCTAAAAACTATTAGTGAAGTTTCGAAAAATTGTTGCCAATACATTTTCGCTACATTTAGTTTTTGTAGCTAAAAATTTTGGCGCTATGTTTCCAAAAACATAGCAAAAGATTTTTAGCTACGTTTTTTAAAATGTAGCCAAATGTTTTTTGCTACGTTTTGTAAAATGTAGTCAAATTTTTATTATACATTTTAACGAAATGTTATACTATGTTAATTATAATTATTTATGTCATTTTTAATTCATATAATTGTATATAATATTTAGATTTTTTGGTTAAATTATTATATAAAAATATAATAAAATATTAATTAATAATTTGAAGCATTGTATATAAAAAATAATGTACCATTAAATTATACCTACAAAAAAATATTCTCGGTATGCAAGATTTTAATTACAGCTTTAACAATTCTTGTAGACAAAATAATAAATACAGAGACCATTTAACAAAATATATTAAGATTACAAAAAAAATACAACGTGACTAGAATGATTGTAGGTTTGTCCATGTTGATGAGAGCAACTTGATATGTAAGCCATTATATACGAAAGATTAGCCATAAGAATCATGAAAGCTACTTTAAGATCGGTAAAGTGTCTGAAATTATGCATAATTAAGCTACTTTGTTTTCAATTAGGAAAGAAAAAAGGAGGTTGATGGAATGGGAAAGTAATCTAGACAAATATTCATTGAAAACCATTAACTACCTTCCAAAGTACAACTTCTTTATCATGTAAGCACTCCCAACCTGAGAGTAAAAAAAAACAATTGTTGTAATATATATGCATTGTGTGCATCCATAACTTCAGTAAGGTTAAGAATACTTTAAGTAATAAGAAAAAAGCTTGATGAAAAAAAACAAACGTGATAGTTTAAAAGCAC
This sequence comes from Erythroxylum pedicellare, assembly GCA_027563575.1. Classification (NCBI taxonomy): domain Eukaryota; kingdom Viridiplantae; phylum Streptophyta; class Magnoliopsida; order Malpighiales; family Erythroxylaceae; genus Erythroxylum; species Erythroxylum pedicellare. The sequence goes on from JAOQMP010000003.1 coordinate 31,591,565, forward strand.
TTCATCTCTAAAGCTCTAGGACCATCAATCACTAATATTAATTTTAAGTTGTAAGTGAATCTAAATTTCTTAAAGATGTTAATAGCTAAATATCAATCCCAGAACTCAGAAGTTGGAATTGTTGTCTTTGAATGTCTAATTTCAACACCCTTACATAGTCTTTTTTGGTGAAATATGAAATTTCAACTAAATATAAAACTTGAAACTGCATACTCCACAAGAACAAATAATAGAACTTTCCTCAGGTCTATGAAAAATAGGAAAGAACTTTGAACAATACATTAACTGTAGCATCATTGACTACACTGTCTCTTAAGACTACTATATAGTAAAGGTGTTTCTTTTTAGTTAAGGATCTAGCATATGAACTATAAAACTCAGCAAAAAAAAAAAGTTTATTTTCTTCTCATCCTAACAAATAAAGCCTCGAATAGGTTGCTTTCGTTTTTAATGTTAAGAGACGCCTTTAGTTTCTAAACGTTAACAGGCCCCTTTTGCTTTTTAAAAGTTAACAGGCTTCTTTCATTTTTAATAGACTCCTTCTATTTACAAGCTTTTCTGTTGAAATTTAGAAAGTTCTTATCATTTTCACAAATTGATAGTAACTTAAAATTTTTTAAATCACACACAATTCACCCCTCTCTAATGTGTGTTTGCTTTATCATTTGGTATAAGAGAGAGGTTTCACATTTATTGTGTTTTACACCATATAATAGATCGTGAAAAACAATTTTAGAAGCCTTAAAGGACAATCTATCTTAAAGCCTTCTTATTTGAATAGAAACAACTATTCCTATTAGAAAGAGAGAATGACTATTTATCTTCAATATGTAGATATCGAAATCTGGCAAACTATAAAAGTTGACGCCACACCTCCTGCTACTGACAATGTAGAAGAAATATGGACTAATGCTGATAAAAGAAATGTAGAGCTAACAAAGCAAGACATTAGCTGATCTGTGCATTATCTCCAAAAGAGTATGAAAAGATAACCTACTATTCCACAACAAAGAAAAAATGGGACAAACTTCAAGTTACTTTTGAAGGAACGAATGAGGTAAAGAAATATAGAATAAGCCTTTTATTGCATCAATATGAAACTATTTACATGAAATAGGGAGAAACTATAGACAAATTCTTCAAATGTTTCAAAACTGTCATCACAGTCTTAAATAAACTTGGGAAAGGTACATCCAAATGATGAGTTTGTAACAAAGATTCTATGATCAATGCCAAAGGAATTGAGACCTAAGGTGATAACTCTAGAAACTACAAAGGATCTCAAGACTATCTCGTTTGACTAGTTAAGAGGAAACTTGATGATCGATGAAGCAGAGCTTAGGCGAGATGAAGGGTCTTCATACAAAAGAGGAATGACATTAAAAGCATCTGATGAATCAAACCCATCAAATGGTGATGAAAGTGACACTAAGTTGCAAACAAATGGAGATGATGAATTTAATTCCATGGTCAGAAAATATGCATACTTCTTCAAAAAGAAGCTAATAAAGAAAAGAGAAGGAAATAAGAAAACTAAAAAGAGCAGGTTCCTATCAAAAGGCAGTAGCAGTAGCAGCAATACCCAGACAATCAAATCATATGCCATCATTGCAAGAAGCCTGGATAAACAAGAACATAGTATCCTCTTCTTCAAAAGGACAAAATAGAGAATAGAAAACTCAAAAAGCAAGCTATGACTGGAGCTTGGTTAGAAGAAAGTTTTGAAAACTTTGAAGAAGAAGAACCTAAAGAATTCAACAACATTTATTTTATGGTCAAATCAAGAGACGATGAGGTATATTATTCTGACTCTGATATTGAAATAGATGAATTAAGAGATGCATATCTTGAACTGTATGATCAGTATAAAAAATTAACAATGCAGCACATCAAAAAGGTTAAGAAGTCCAAGAATAATGATGCTTCCTTAACGAATAAGATTAAATCATTAAAATAGGAGAATAAGAATTTGTTGTCTAAAATTATGTCTCTTGAAAATGACAACAAGCAAAAAGTCTCTGAAAAGAAATTCTTGGAACAACGGGTAAGTCAGTTAGAAAATGCAGTGCTTGAGAATGATTATGATAAGGTAAAACAATTAGAAGAAAAAGTTGTTGCCCTAGAACTTGAGAAAGAGAAACTGGCTGGAAAAATCATTTCTCTAGAAAAGGATCTTGCCAATTTTGTTGATGGAAGGAACATTATTGATGTATTACTTGGGAATGGTAAAGGTGTGTTTGATAAGGCTGAAATAGGATATAATGAAAATAATAATATTATTCAGCAATAGCTATAGCCAAAACAGCAGGAACCTAATAAATGGAAAAAATTATAGTAACTCTCATTCATCCATTTTATGCAATTACTATGGTAGATAAGATTATATTATACATTCCTATAACTTTTGAAAATCGAAGAAATTATCTCAAATATATGTTTGGAGACCAAAAGGTCCAACTAATAACCTAAAAGGACCTAGAAAAATTTGGGTACCTAAAATGAGATAATACATTCTGCAACATATGCTTCAAAATAAAGACAAGAGAAAATCAATGGATATTTGATAGTGGTTATTCGAGACACATGATAGGTGAAATAGCACATTTCAACTATATTGAAAGGAAAGATGGAGGTAATGTTGTTTTTGTAGACCAAAAACAAGGCAAAAGTCACTAGAATTAGTAAAATTGGTGACTTTAATTCTGCTTCTATTGATCATGTTCTTTATGATGATGGTTTGAAACATAACTTGTTAATTATAATTCAATTATGTGATAAGGGTTATAGAGTCATTTTCTATACATCCCATTATGAAATTATTAATAATCTTATTGACAACATTATTTTTGTTGGTCTTAAAAATCAGAATATATATTGTGCTCAATAGGAACACATGTCTTCACAAAATGTTAACTATTTTGTTTCACTATAAAAGGATTAGTTTATTTGGCATAGAAGATTTGGACATGCTAGCATGAGCATTGTATCAAAATTATCCAAAAATGAGTTAGTAAGAGGACTATCGAACTATAAGTTTGAGAGTAATCAAGTTTACAAAGCTTGTTTAAAAGGAAAACAAATCAGAAGTAGCTTTCCCCCTAAAAATATTGTTTCTTCTAACCAATCTCTTAAACTTGTACATATGGATTTATTTGGCCCTAGTAGAACTCAAAGCTTTAGTGGTAAACACTATGGCTTTGTTATAGTAGATGATTATTATAGATTTACATGGCTTTATTTTCTATCAAATAAGGATGATACTTTTAAAGTTTTTTAGAAGTTTTACGGAAAAATTCAGATTAAAAATGGTACCACATTACATCTATTTGGAGCAATCATGGAGGAGAATTCGATAACAGAAAATTTGAAGATTTCTGTAATAAAAATAGTATAACTTATAACTTTTTAAGTCTAAGGCTCCTTTTAATCATGACTATGAGTAAAAATATATAAAGTTTATAGGTATCTTTCGAAATCATTTATTATTATTTTTAATTTTGAAAATATATCTGCTATTGTTTGTCATCATCAAAAAGGGGGAGATTATTAGCTTAAGGTTTATTATTAATGATTTTGATGATAACTATATAATATTTCAAATTTTAAATCAGAGCTAATTCCTTTTATTGGTAACAACAAATTCTTTTTATTGGTAACGACAAAATTCTCAAAAGGAAATAAATCTTGCAAGAATTTTTTTATGAACTTACCTTATGAGAAATGATTTCACCACATCTAGAAGGATCTTATTAATTCCAACAAGTAGCTCTGAAATTTTTGACAAAACTTTTTTTTAACGTTGAATATTGGAAGATTTCAGCAAAGATGATATCGAAGATTCATTAGAGCTAAAGTGAACTCAAAACCAAAAAGAAGTAATGGCTAGTTGAAGAAAATGTCTACTTAAGGAAGTGCCAACGAATTTGCAAAAATGATATAGATTTGTAAAATACTTTAGAATCATCAAATATTCTTAATAGTGATATCTATATCAAACTCCTTGTGTCTTAGAAAGTGAAATCACTATATTGAGAGAGATTGTTAAACTCTTTATACAATTTTTTTGAAAGCTTAGAGGCTTGTTAAACACTAAGACTGTGGAAAGTTGATAAACCTTGAAAAATATATGCTTGTGAGCTTAGAGAGGCTTCTAAAAATTTACGACTTGGAGTTTTACAGTGAAATACACAAGTTGAATACTTGAGGACTGAACATAGGCTTCGTTATAAGTCGAACCAATATAAATTGATTGTGTCACTCTCTCTCTCTCCTAACTTTTAAAATTTTGCATTATAGTGTGTGTTTTTAATTTACAAGAGGCTCCTTCACTTTTGGAATAGGCTTCTTCTGTTTTAATATTGCAAGAGGTTTCTTTCATTAATAGACTTCTTTCGTTTTTAAACATTAACATGCCCCTTTTGCTTTTTAGAAGTTAAAAGGCTTCTTTCATTTTTAACAGGTTCCTTCTATTTATAGACTTTTCTGTTGAAATTTAGCAAGTTGTTATCATATACAAATGTTAAGATTAGTTTAAATTATTATTAAGCTCAGTCTATAACATTACAACATAATCACTTTAATACAAGAAACTTCTATATACAACACGCCGTCGAGCTCTAGTTAAGTAAGTAAAACTATAGGCTTAGGGATGTGGGTAGATCTAAAATTTCATGGCTTAACGTTATTAATTTCTGAGCAAAGAATAGAAGGACCAATGACTCATAGAGTTCGCGTTTGGGTCGCCGGATGAGAGAGCTTCTAACCTAATCAAGAAAGCGAAAGAAGATTAAAGAAAGAGGCAAGTCGTTATACCCAAAAGGTCAAACGACTCTTTTAATTGTAATGGCTATTTGTTTTACATGTAAATGTCGCCGTTTTGTATACTAGGCTTTCTAATTGATCCAACGTTGATAACACTGAGAACATCTTTTATGTAATATTTTTCTTCATTAATGATTTTTTTAAATTGTCAAAAAATTCATAAATTAGTCTGCAAAACATTGTCAGTATCGGAGGGAACCTTGAAATACATGTAGAAACGTGATGTCTAGTATTTTCTTGTAGGATCTGAGGCTAACTCCTTTCTTCTTTTTTTTCTTCAAAATTTACTAACATAATTTCGTAAGTGAGGTGTGTATAGGTTGAATACATTTGAATACATATAAATATCGGAATATCTTAAGTGTGTGTGTATATATATGTATATATATTATATGATAAGTAGTACAAAATGTTGATTAGAAGCTTAACAATTCTTGTAGGCAAAATAAAAATTAAAGTTTCACGCCTAATATTCCACTGAAAAGGAAAACAAATAATTATTCTTTTGGAGTCCAAGTGACATTAGAGTCAACAGAAAAGGTAAAGGGGGTTTTCAATGTTTAGATTCCCAAGAAGCCTCCTTGCATCTAAGCCATTAATTGAAATAGTTAAAGATAGTCCCTCAGGCTCTAATGAATTAACTCCCTCTTCTAACAACTTCTTTGCCTTAACTAAATTTGCGAAAAGATACAATGAATAATTTCGTAGATCCAATATGGAAGATGGTATTAGATGAACTGCATGTACTACATTTCAGCTAATGAGCAAAGAGGATAGAACAATCAAAGCTAGATCTAATGGTATTAGGAAGTCAAATTTGAACACATTCATGCCGAATTGATAAACTCCATGATCGTCACAATGAATAAACATACTTTTTGCAATCGACCAAGGTTCCAAAACAACCGATTTCCTTAACCCTGTATGAACCATTAGGACATCACCACTGCCTTCATTTCTATCTATGTTCTCTTAAAGATTCGAGCAAGCTTAACACAACATATAATATATATAATCAAATGTTCATATAATAGCTTCTTAACAAAAAATGAGATACTGATAATAAAAAAAGAGAGCTAGTTTGGATGATACTAAAAACCTTGATGAAGTAGATCAGTCATAGAAGGCAAGTGGTGATTAGTGTTTCATGAGAGAATTTGTTTTGCATTGATTTGTTCTTCATCTTAGACAATTTAATGACATTCCTCTCAACGGTGCTCATTTCTAATAGTGAAAACTAGTCACCACATCAACATTCCGCGAAGAATCAATGTTACAGTTTAATTCCGAAAAGTTAATTGAAGAATTCTTATTTGAATGTTCCAACATTCTAGCAATGTTAATGTTTTGATCTATCAAGTGAGACTACTTCATATGATGATAAGGTTAAGAAAGTTAAGTGTGCATGTACTATGTTTAGGGATGCATAAACATCCTTTATAACTCTGAAATATGATTGTTTTATTTACATAAACATCCCTTGTAGAATCCTCTAATAAAAATAGTTGTGTAATTGTGATTCAGCTTTAAATTATCTTAATCATTAGCTTGTTAGTTTTAAGCTACTCCATTATATATATTTTTTCAAATGTGTGTATGCTAAAATATTTGATCTTTTAAGAATAAGAGTAATAGGTTGTTAGTTTTGAGTTTTAATTGTTATGTCCAACACAGAAACACAATTGAGCATATTTATAGTTTTGATCGTTTGACTTTTAATTGTTATGTGAAATCATAGCGTCATTACACATTGAAATAAAGTCATTTTGATAAATACATCTGCATACTATAACTGGTACAATAAAATGTAAATATGTACATAAACATTTATTATAGAAGTAGCCTTCATTCAAGCATTTCATTAAACAGTTAGCAGGCTTTTGTCAAACAAGCATGGAAGGTGGGGAAAAAATGTTGACCAATACACATCCAACACATAAACACAAGAAGTTGTCTTCTAAACATAAACACAAGCACAAACCCATACACCATAAGCAGAACACAAAACTCACAATAAACTCCTAAGCATAGCAGTGAAATAGAGCACAAGAAGGATGGTTTGAAAATAGAAAAGAAGAACAATACCAACTTGAGAGTTTGAAAATAGAAAAGAAGAACAATACTAAGATAGGTAATGACGCTTCTTCGACAGTGAGGACCACAACAGAAGGGACGACACTTATTGAATAGTGAATGAAGAGGAATGTCGACGACTAACATGAAAACCAAGAGAGGCTCGTTTTGGTGTTAATAACCTAGTAGAAAACAATGTTGTTTCTTGTTAAACAAAACGACATTATATTTCGATTAATTCGGAATAAATATACAATTTGGAATCAATAAAAAGACCATTGCGAAATGGTAGGCCATTACCATTTGACTTCACCTTTGGTAATGGCATAAGATAACATTATATTAACTACCATATATAATTATATATATTGCAATGTAATTAAAAATAATTACAATATAGTAAACAATGGAAATTAATATTAAATATTAACATTATATTCTTAATAATCAAATTTAATATTATTGGCAATGATTGTAAGTGTAAAAATAAATTTAGTTAACAACAATGTTATTTTTAAAATTTATAGGACAAACAACACAAATTTAAT
>JAOQMP010000003.1:31611764-31631626 GCA_027563575.1 Erythroxylum pedicellare
TAAACATGACTTTTGCTATAACCATAATTATTTAACAAAACATCTTTTTCTTAATGTAAAATTCCCTGCATAGGGACGATAAAAGGGAGCTCAATTCAGCAACACGAAAATTCAAAGATCTGCCTAAAGTTTTGTGTGCTATAGGCACAAAATACTTCTCCATTATACACAACTGGATCCCTGAAAACAAGTTTGAACCATGTGTCTCCACAGGTAACCAAATTGACTGCTCCATCGAAATATTAGCAATCCAGGTTTATCCATTCAAAGTCCAGGTCTACATGCAGCACAAGATCAACATGATTCCAAATTGAACGCCATACATATATAGCATACATTCTATCAACAAGAAAAAAGTCCTAGTAATTTCCTAATTATAGACAGTTATTTTGTGTATAAATTCCGATATTTTTCAATGAATTCATTAAAAATACAACAAATTCTAAACCACCCGTCATCTTCATCATCCTGAAAAAAACAAAACAAAAAGAAAAGGGAAGAAAAGAAAATGGCTGCTGTTGCTATGTGGAAAAAGTTGATGACATTTGGTATTGGGTTGCTCTTGGTTTGCATGGTTCTGGCAAGAGAAACAGAGGCTAGTACGATAAGTTACGGAGCCCTTAAAAGAGACTTGGGCGCCTCTTGCAGCCCAAGTACACCTGGAGGCTGCCCGACATCGCCACCAGCCAATGATTATAATAGAGGCTATGAGAAAGACAACAGATGCCGTGTTGGGGCCTAGTCTTCTTCTGGATGAAAGCAATGTGTAAGACTGTTAATCCTGTTAAAAGCTATTTGATTCATTTTAACTCATATCAAGTAGAAGATGATGAGTCTTTTGTGGTGGTCATTCTTTTTTAACTTTATTTTTGTTGTTTGACTTTGTGATAAGCTATGTAAGAATTCCTTCAACCCGCTGCATTGCTGTTAAAGATAAAGAGAAGTAATTATGTATCTATAATAATTTTGAGATTCAATGAAATATTAATTTTAATCGCTATAATTGTAGATACGGAAGCATTTGTTTAGACGGCAACTAATCTAATTGTTTTTTAATAATTTTTAAAAACTAGTTTTAAATAATTTTTATTTTATCATAAACTAAATTGTTAGATAATTAATTCAAAACATCGTAAATACAATTATTTTTCAAATTGAAGATTTCAGTGATAAATATTTCTAAAATTGAAATATTTTCAAAATAAAACTTCTTTAACTAATAATACGTTTAAAATAAGTTTTTATTAAGATAGAATTCAAATATTGAACTCTTTCTTGACTAAAAGGTTAACTAAACTTTTTTCATTTTTCTAGTAAGTTACTTTTGATTGGAATATAATAGTTTAATTCATAATTAGAGGACTAACTTCCTACCTCCCTCAACATAAAGAGTCTTTTCAATAAAAAATATAAGCTAAATTTTTTTATAAAACCTTATGAAGTAATATTGCGTGTAATCCAATTTAAAATGATTAGAAATGCGAAGCTAATTAAATAGTTTAATAGGACATATGAGTGAAAGAGGTTTAACACTACTAAGCAAAAGAGGTCTTCTTTGTAACCAAAAAGTGCCAAAATTGAATTTTTATGAACTTTGTGTATTCGGCAAGTAGAAAGGAGCCAGTTTTTCTACTACGATTCACAAGCCAAACGACACTTTAGACTACTTTCACTTTGATCTTTAGGGGCTTGCACGTGTCTCTTCAAAAGGTAGTGCCCAGTACATACTTACTTTTATTGATGATTACTCCAAAAAGGTATGGGCATATTTTTTGAAACACAAGAATAACATGTTTATCATTTTCAAATAATGGAAGGCACTAGTTGAAAAACAGACAGGTAGAAAAATAAAGCTGCTCTGGACAGATAATGGATTGGAGTTCCGTGACATTGAGTTTAATGATTTTTGTAAGAATGAAGGAATACTCAGCCATTTGACAGTCAGAGGTACGCCGCAACAGATCGCTAAGGAAGAAAGAATGAACGAAACAATTTTGGAGAAAGTTCGCTGTATGTTGTCTAACTCTAGCCTTTCAAAAGATTTCTGGGTTGAAGCAGCATCAACAATTTGTTACTTGATAAATCGCTCTCCATCGACACCCATTGACTGTAAGACTCCAAAAGAGGTATGGTCTGATAAATCTATGGATTATTCAAATTTAAAATTTTTTGGGTGTCCAACATATATACATGTTAATGTTTGAAACATAATCAACTACTAAAAGTATATAAAAATCAATGAGATGAAGAAAAAGGCCCATAAAATCAATGCCATATACATCAAATATCTTAATTGTAAGAATTAGAATTTTAAGGCATTTCATTTCTATTAGATAATGTTCTTGTCTTTTGGTATCTATCATAACTTTTACAAAATACATAAACATCTCTAAACAAAGTTTCCCAATACAAACCATTATTCAAAACCTTTCTAATAGATCGTTTATGACCAAAATGACCACCACATGCATAATTTTGACAAAAAGATAAGACAGAACAATGTTCATCTTCTGGCCTATAATGTCTAATAATTTGGTCGAAGCAGAACTTCCACTATGGTTCATCCCAAACATAATATTTTACCTTATTCCTTATCTTTTCCTTCCTAGACTTACTAATGTAATTAGGTAAAGTTCTAGTAACTAAATAATTAATAAGGTCTACATACCATAGAACCATACCTTTTATTTGGAACAATTGCTCATTAGGAAAAGTTTCAAAAAGTTAAAATAACTTCATTCCTTACCAACCTATTCAAATGGTTTGACCCATCAAATTCATTCATCTTTCATAAGCCACTTAATTTCTATTAGAGATTCATTTCACACACTAACAATATCTTGACTCTTCATTTTAATGTAAGGACGAATGACTCTTTTAGTCGTATAACACCTCATACAGTATTTTAACAATATCACTATGATAGTGATTGATATGCTTAAATTCAATTAAAATCGTACATTAACCTCATGATCCTATAAACTCCAAAACATAAGTTTTTAAGCATATCCCCAACAGTTTAGACAGTTGGCAATTCAAGCACTCAATCACTTGGTTCTACATTCTTAGTAGTTAAATACTATTTCAGCGTATTCCTATTAGGATGTCTAGCTTAGGTTGTTGCTTGTGCTTTCTCTAGTAATCTCTTTGTTCAATCATCTTTATCGGGTACACATCCTTTTTTATTCAGTCACCAAATATCATTTTCCAATTCAAAATCAAATTTGGATTCATTTTGTATTCCTCAATAAGATTCACAATTTTCAAATTCTGAATTTGGGCTTTGCTAAACTTTTCAAGTAGGACTGATCTTAAATTCAACAACTAATAGTACTTTGATTTGCCTAAAATTCAACTTAACATTCTATGCTCTTTATTACACTAGATTTGGTAACTTCGATATCTAAATTTATGTTACACCGCTATTGAATTTTTTGTTCAACGCATCAAATTACAACACTAGCTTTACTGGGAAATACTCATTCACTTAGTCAACATATTTCAGTAACTCTATTAATTGTCTCAATATTATATTTAGTTCTTTCAAACTCCATAATTACCTCAAGCTTTAATGGACTATTTATTGATATATAGATCCAAAAAGTTTCACTGTACATATAATGTCTCCAAGCTCTCAAAGCAATCACCATTGTAGAAAATTCTAAATCATATATCAAAATCAACTCAAGAAACTTCAATTGTCTCTATGCATACAAAATCACTTTATAATGTTACAACAGATTGTATTTTAATCTCTGATGTGAAATTTCATTATATACTGCTTAATCTCCAAACCTAATCGATAAAGTTAACATCGGTGTTACAATTCCTCAAAATTCTCTTTACATTAATCACTGATACAGTTTACACATTTTTCCTCAAACATTTTTATTATGGGATAAGATCAGTAAAAACACCTTAATAGTCCCTGGTAGTATCCAACATACAACTAGTTCTAAAGAACTCCGAATCTCTCATATATTCTTTGTAGTTTCTTACTTCTTCATTACCTCTATTTCCTTGGGTCTCCCAATATGCCTTGTTCAGTTACTATAAGATCCAACATTTTATTTGATCTAGCTAAGATTCATTCTTATTGAACTTAGCCTATAATTGTTTCTACCTTCAGGATATGTAAGATTTGTCCTCAGGATTCAAAATTATGTTCTTTGCTTTTCTCATACACTAAATATATCATTTATAGTCATTGCTACTAATTGATCCAATTTTGCTTGGATCACTTTAATTTTCAATACCATAATACTATGGGGGCATTGTTAACTCCAGCAGATATAACCCAAAACTCCTTGTGCCATAGTTTTTCTCATAATTATTTAAGTATCTAATTGCTCAATGAGCTAGTATTATCTCATGTTTTTTTGGTTTCCCAATTGACTTCTTTTCTCGAATAATTTTCTCAATTCATTCCATTTCCATTGATTACGCATTGACTTATTCAAATGTCTATTCATTCTTACTAGTTTCTCCACACATTTCAATTTATTTGTAATCTTAACTTCTAGTGTTGCTAACACATTCATCATATCTAATTTGCATCTCCCGAACATATTTACATAGAATATAACATGGGGCTATATTCTCCTCACACTATACAGACTGTCACCTCAAATCCAAGAATCCAATATCATAGCTGGATACTTTACATCAAACAATTGCATACACTCTTAGAAGCATATTTTACCTCTTATGCTTGAGTCTTCGCTAGGGATATGACTCCAATATTCACTTTTGATTCATTAAATATTCATTGCTAATTTGTTTCTTCATTGATCATTCTTAAAATAAACTATCTGATCTGCTTAACCTAATTCGGAGAAATTCTTCTTTGAAAGAAAATTTGTTGCTATTATCATCTATACTGTTCATGTAACCTTTATCAATCCACTGTCATCATCATTACTGATAAGGCATTGTTAATAACCTCAAGGAGATTAATTTCTGTCATAACTTATATAATAAGAATATCTTTTCTGATAAGGCTCAGTAAAGCATTAAGCAATTCATTTACTCTAATACCTAGGAATATATCATTAAGATCATTCCATCTTTTCCATAGATGTCTTTTAAGACAATTTACCAATTAATAACTTATATTCAGGATACCTTAATCTCATTTGATTCAAGACAACAATTTTCCATTTGTATCTGTCCTCGACCGTGGGGACTATGCCACGATCGTTCCCTTCTTTTTTTTCACAAATTCATCACCTATAGTAACATCATTAATAACCTCAATCTATCCTCTATTGATCACTAATAACACTTTCATGTATTACTCCAATTCATCTTATACTTTGAACTATGGGAACTATAACTAATAATATTTAATAAGTCTTAGATTGTTTCCTATATTATCCCACACATATAATACATAGTGCCTAATATTCTCACTTGTTATAATAATCCCACTATCAAATATGTACTCATGATAACAATTAACTTAACTTTGGAGGCTTTTGCTTACCTCTTTCTCACTCTTACATAAAATCTTATCTTATATGTATTTCTAACTTTCTCCTTACTACACGTCATTCATCTCTTGTAAAGTCAACTATGTCTATTTCTTTTCCCATAAATATATCCTCAATCAATTCAGAATTACTGATGCATAATCATTATGAAATTCTAGTCTCAATTCCCCTAATATCTTCTTATATTGAATTATAAACTCTTATCACGATACTCACACAACCATTCTATGTTCAAGTTCAACATTTCAAGGTCATAGAAAAATTTATTTTCTTTCAACTTGGCTTGTACACTTTAATCTCATCATTTCTACTTATATCATTATTTTCCTCAAATAATCCATAACAATGCATTCATATTGGGTTCACATTTGAGGATATATCATCACAGTACAAAATTAATATCATATTCCATAGTACATCCACCAACACAATTGTGTTAGATCTTTGCCTATCATATCCATTCATATACTATTTCTCATTTTTAAATATCCACAAAATCCATTTTCTCACATTCTGACACATCATCACTTTTCTCAATATTTCTATCAGCTTAAGCACTTAACAAATGCTCATGCATATGACTCATACTCATGCGACTTAGACTAGGGATCAGTTGCTACTATCTGCTATAACATATCTAAAATGCATGTAACTTTACACATATTTCAGAAAATGCCCATATGAGATACTAATTCTAGGCCCTAATACCAAAATATAGCACCCTACTAGACACATACTTGACTTCCTAAGTAATATCAAAGTGTGAATCTTGCCAAAGTGGTGTGTGAGAAAAGTCTATTAGTCAAAAACTCAGTATAATTAATTTTTTTAAAAAATATCAAACGTGTACGCGGAAATCAATAACCAAATCGGGCTCGTTTTAATCATAAACTTTTTCAATCACAGTAATATAATCATCTAAATTTTAATAGCCATTTGGGCCTATTACAAATATAGAATACTTGTAGTCGTAATTTCATTACATTACAAATCATTTACGAACATCTCCAATCTATAAAGTTATTACAAAATAGAAATGCTCAAATACCTAAGTTACAATAATTGTGGAAACTTTATTTGATACAAAATAAATAAAACAAATACAGACGCGAACTGATCTCGACCTCAATCTCTTACTCGATTGCAGTGTATACTCCTATTTATCTAATGGGGTAACTCTTCAAGGCCTGAAAAGTATTCCAAATTTTAGGTGAGTTTTGCGAACTCAATGAGGTAACCATCATCGATATTTCACTCAATTCATGCAACAGATCAATACACGTAACATGTAATTCACGTCTTTGCATTTAGCATAATTCATCATATGTCACATTCTACCTTACAAGTAAGGTAACTTTGCATTTCAAATAATCAAACATACTTATTTAAAATGTAAATGAAAAGCTCATGTGACTCTTTTCCAATTATTACGTTATTGTGACCACATTCCTAACTATCCCATATCTATTGTGGATATCGGGCCCATTTATAACTGTCAGTTATCCGTTGGAGACATAGGGCTCATTTTATATAGTGAATCCTAGGCTCTTATACTCTTTTTGAGCTCTAGGCTCTTTTTCACATTCTGATCTTTAAGCTCTTTTTTGGTGGCGACTCCGATCACAACTGCCTTTATGTTTCATGCATTCATGTAATGGAATGCATCACATTCACCTAATTTCAGTCTATCATATGCTTTTGGATTCACATTCAATTTCGAATGCATCACATTCACCTAATTTTAGTCTATCATATGCTTTTGGATGCACATTCGTCTTTGGATTGTGGTCTGGCATTCAAAATAATGTCGAGTATCACTGTTGCATTCATATGCATATTCACAGTTTTCTTCCAGAACTAAGTCCGGCATTTAACAATCAAAATCATGTATCACCTATTTCATCAAGTTCACATACAAACAACACTTCAGTATCACATACATGCATCAAATCTCAAACTTTCATTGTCCGGCATCAATACAAAAAACAATCCACATTTACATCATCATTTTAAAACATATTTTTAAAGCAAACAATTAATTGAGAGAAACCATCTAGGTTACTCACAGTACGCTCCAGATTAGCACTAGCTTCAATGATCTGGAAACGTTTGAATATAGAAGTTTATCATGCACATCAAAATTATACAATACACATGATGCACACACACATTAATATTTGCATAATTATAAGTATTCCATTATGCACAAATGTGTATATAGACTATGTACAGTGCATATTCACGACAATCCTAGGTATCGCTCCACTATTCTCATCACGTAAACATTCATATTTCTAAACTCACATAAGTATCATTTATACATATGGTTTATTCCTCAGCAAAATCATTAGAATCTAATTTTATAACCCAATCAATCATTTCAGAATTTTCCCCAAACATTAACTTTCAAGTATACTGTTCTTGATCATTTAGGCAATGCAAATGGGGAAATTTCAAAACACTTTCTTTTACAGAATTGTTCCCCTATGTCTCAAGTTTCTAATGAAACCAATATCATTCATTATTTCGTAAGTTATACTCCAAATAATTTCGGATTGTTCTGATACTGAGACAATGCCCTATATTTAACTTCCAGCCAAAAATTGAAACTCTTGATGTCCGAATTAGAATTTGATGTCTTCAGATAATTTGTATCCCTATGTGTTTAGTTTACCCCAATTTAAAAATAATTCCATTTAGATAACTACAGAATAAGATATTGTCAAAATATGGAAGCATGTTCAAGGTGTAGGCAAGTTGAACTTCTCCCGAGAGGAATTTTTGCAAAAATTTCACAAGTTTGCTGAGGCGAAGTTAAGAGTTTCCTATAGTAAACTTTTCTCAAGAGAATTCCTAACCAAATCTCACAAGCTGGCCGAGGCAAACTTTCACAAGAGCATACCCAGTTTTAAAACTTCATGTCTAATTTTGAGACTCTTAAAGACAGAATTTAAATTCGATGTCTGTGTCAAAAATGTGTCCATATGTCTTTATTTTAATGAAAATCAAGAATTATCTCATTTAAATAACTAGACAAAAAGTTAAGGATAAAACACCAAAGCATACTCAGTGAACATACTACTGTTACATTTTCCATATTCTAACTCTTTTCTTACTACATTCACTACCTTAATCTTGTCTATCATTTCTAATTCAATTTATCCTCATTTTGACATCATTATAACTACATTTCAACTCAATATCATCCATAATCGATGATTGATCATGAACACTAATAATAGAACATACACATATATACAAATTCCTCATCAACTTTCTACACATATTCAACTTCTTTTTCACTTTCATTTCACTTCTAACTATCACCTAATTCTTCCCATTTCAGGATACCACATTACTACCTCTCTTTAGCTCTGGAATCCTTTTATTTCATCAAAAAAATACCCAACAAGATTCACATTAATTCATTAAGAAAATAAATTAAAAACCCATTATGTATCCAGTTTTTCTGTACTTTTTCCTACTCCCATTAAGAATTCATTCTAACTCTACATCATCCCTATATCAATTTATGAATCATTAATCTTCACATATAGAAAAGCAAGACATTCATCCGTCCACATTACTCATTCACGTTTTAGCATATACCCATCCTTATTTTATAAACATTTAACTCTTAACTATCATCAAATCATGCTTGATGCAACAAATCAAGAAGAGTGATGCTTATACTTATTTTTCTAGCTTCAAGATTCTTCAAACTCTTCAAGATCTCTCTTACCCCTAGCTTTCTTCTCTCACACGGGCATCATCATTCAAGGGTGGTGGGGTTGGGTGTTTTAGCAATAAGAAGGAGATAGTAAAGTATTTAAGTGGCTAGTGATAGAGGGAAGAAAGGTTCAACCTTATGGCTTAGAGAAGAAAGTATCGTGGGTAAAGAAGAATAATGGAGAAGATGAAGAAATGGATAAGATGGAGAACAAAGCATATGTCGTTTTTAGAATATGGTCTTTCACTTTATAAAAACATGTTTTAACAAGTGGTGTGGCAAGTGGCACATGTCACCTGCCAACTTTCTATGACATAAGTCATTAAATCCCAAGTTCATAAATAAAAATTTTTACTACCTTTTGACATTTATTTCTACCACTATTTATCAATTATTCTGCCACTTGGCATTTTTCCTAGTCCAAAATACCCAACAATTTCTAGAATTTTCTCCAAAAATTCCAAAAAGTTTAAATAAGCAAATACACTATCCAAATCAATTTTCAACACATAAAATCACATTTCTCAATAAAAATCACATTTACAAACAATTATACCTAAAATGTCAATAAATGCGTGTACAATCATTTTAATGTGTGCAGAAATTCAAATTCACATGCGTGTATGCTAACATTATGCATTAGCATGAAATGCATTTTCTTAATCTCTCTTTGATCTCATATGTACTGAATTTTAGGGTTCTAACCTTTAGTATGGGAAGAGGATGTTACACACATACAGAGGATAAGGATTGAATGGTGAACTTAAAATGATCATTTACAACTGAAGTGTAAACCTAAGTTCAATTACACATATATGAATTATAAAATGCGAATGAACATAAGATGTCAATTTAGATAATAGACCTGGGATTTTTATTGAGCGTGCATTATAGACAACTCATATATATATATGTGTGTGTGACTGAGTATTTATAAGATTGTGCATTTAATAATGTGTGTGCAATATGTGTTTTGCATAATGATGATACAGGATAGAATGTCCACATCCAGACGTTACCGGATCATGGAAGCTAAGCTAATCTAGAGCGTATAGGATAGAATGCTATTATACTAATTCTGGACATTGAATGTCTGAGGCGTTTGATGTATGAATAATATTGGAAGTGCTCATTGAATGTGAATTGGACTGACTATGTGATACTCAACTTGATTGTTAAATGCTGGACCAAGTTTTGAAGAGAAATGTGAATGTGCATATGAATGAAATAAGTGATTCTCAACTTAAATATTGAATGTTGGACCAAAGTACGATGACACGAGTAAAGTGAAATAAAGTGTCTGATTGATCTTATGTGATTAATGCATTTCATTACATAAATGTATGACAACATGAAGGTTGTTGTGACCAGAGTAGCCACCAAAAAAGAGCTTAAAGCTCAGAAAGTGAAAAAGAGCTTAAAGCTTTGAGCTTAAAGCTCATAGTGTGATTAAGAGCCAAAGGCTCACTATGTATAATGAGCTCGGTATCACCAATGGATACAGGATAACTATCAATGAGCCCGAAATTATCAATGAGCCCGGTATCCACAATAGATCAGGACAGTTATAGGCACTCAGTCACAACAATAACAGCTGAAAGTGAGTTTCATGTGCATTACATAAATAAGTAATATGTATGATTTGAATGATTGAAACAAATTGTTTGATTGCTTTGAATGTGAAATGTGAAAATTGTGAACAAAAGAGTTTTGTGATGCTATATGATGATAAATGAAATAATGTGAAATATGTGATTGTATGTATTGATTTGTTATATGATTGAGTGAGCCATCGAGCATGGTCCACTCACTGAGTTCGCAAAACTCAACCCAGAATTTGCAATATTTTTTGGGCTTAGAAAAGATCTCCAGTTAGACAAATTAGAGTCAAGCCACTACATTTGAGTAAGAGATAGAGGTCAGGATCAGTTGTCTGCATTTGTATTTCTTTATATTTGTATCAAATTGTTTATTCCGCAATTATTATACCTTGGTTACTTGAATAATTTTATTTTTGTAACAACTTTTCAAGTTGGAAATGTTTGTAAATGAGATTGAACAATGAGTGTAGTAACACTCGTGAATGAAAATGTTTATGAATAAAATGAGCTCAATTTATTTATTGATTTTTCACAAATGCGTGTGTTGTTTTGAAAAATTTGTAATGTGTTTTGATTGACTGACTATTCTAGCATGCCACCCTCATAGAGTATGTTCTTGAATACCATCGAATGGCACGATCGTGGCAGGAGGATTTCCTGCACATTTCCAAAAAAATTTCTATTCCTCATTTCACCTCATAGATCCTTCCTTAACTTCTTATTTACATCATTACCTCCTTATGCTTGCCTTCCCGATTATCTCCTTATATTCTTTCCTCCGCCATCGCTCTTTCTATTGCTTCTTGATGTTTAGCTTTTTAAATATCTCACTCTCGCCTTATGATGTCTATAATTAATGTGTCTTTTACGTTGTTTGTGAAATTTTATTTTTTTGTTCAGGCTTCTGTACTCACACAAGAAAAGTATCAAATCCTTAAAGGAATTCAAATTTTATAAGATGATAATTTAGTCCTAAAAATGACATCATAAACTTTTTGAACAAGTTTTATCTAATAATAAAACTCTCAATACAAAAAGCATATGGATTGTATCTTTTAGTATCAAAAGGTATCATTCCTATGATGACTAATAGACATGTAACAAAATGAATAAGATCTTTGTATAAGACACTAAGACTTGATTTGAATTAAAATAAACAATAGAAAGTAAAACAATTAATAAAAACAAAATTAAAGAATTGATAAGTGAGCTACCAACGAAATTGAGGATGATCAAAGTTGAAGAATTAGGAACTATTATGTCCTTATTTTGTTTTCCGTAATCTTATTGATTCAATTTATGTTTAATCCAAGATATCCTAAAGTTTTTATTTCTCTCTCTTAAGATTTAATCAAGTAACCCTAATTGAATTTGATATTTATAGATTTGTAATCTCTCGATTTATAAAACTACTTCTAACTTTAGATCTAAAGTAATCCTATACATAATTAATTTCATAATAAAAATCCCTCTTTAATTGTTCTTTAATCTGATAATTTTATGTCTATTAAGTTACCAACTTTCGTTATACACCTAATAACTAATTACTTAACTCACTCTCTCGATTTATTATCAAGTATATGCTCAATATTGTCAGAAACATTCAAATACATATTTAAATCAACAAGAATAATTTTAACAAAACATATCAAGAACAATCCCTAATAGGGATCTAAAAACCTATAATCATATTAAACATCTTAGAAATCCAAATATACATTTAAGAAAATGAAAGAAATAAAGGGAAAAGAAAGAAAACTAGTTGGAGTCTTGATCTGGAAATTTGGAATTTCTATGAAGCTCTTATTGATGTCTCTTTTTGATCTTCTTTGATGTAGTAGCTGCTACTTCTTTTTGATGTTTTTCATGTTATTATATTATGATTTGGGGTTCTGGGTTGTGTCTAGGGTTTTCCCATTTTTTAGTTACAAAATAGCCTCAACCCTTAAAAGACGAAAAAATTTGTGCATGGGAAAACCTCCTAACACTATTATGAAAAAAGGCATAATTGTGCCTCACATTGCTAATTCCTTTCTATTAAGATCATGCATTTTGACACGCTCAAAGTATCGAATACTTAATATCAAAGGAGATACGAAACTAGTTTTCTGTATTGTGTAATTTGATGATATACAAGAGGTATATAAATACAAGGTATTAGTTATATAAGATAGAAGCAAATCTTAGAGATAGTGTATAGATATTAGCATATTATAGTGTAGAGATCTTAGCATATCAATTTAAATACATAACATATTACAACTATACAACTAACATTATCTAATATGCCCCCCATAAGTTGAGGAAGGGGAAGAAAACAAATGAAGCTTGGATGAAAAATCATTAAACTGTTGTTTAGGAAGTGGCTTCGTAAAGATGTCTGCCAATTGATTAGAGGAGGAGAGAACACCAACGGTAACCTCCTTGCAAGTAATAAGATCTTGGATGAAATGAAAATCGATTTCATTATGACGAGTCCTAGCATGGAAAACAGGATTGGAGGAAAGAACTACAGAACCAATGTTGTCACACCAAATGCGTGGAGGGGTAAAAAGCTGCATACCTAGTTCATTAAGAAGTTTTAAGAGCCACTTGACCTCAACAAATGCATTAGCAACAACTTTGAATTCTGATTCGGTAGAGGAACAAGAAACAATTCATTTCTTATCGAATTTCCAAGCAAACAGATTGTTCCCTAGAAAGATGATAAAGCTACCAGTAGATATTCGATCATCGGGGCACCTAGCCCAATCAGCGTCATTGAACATAGTTAAGCAGTGAAGGGAGCCTCAGGAGATTAACGAGGAAAGAGACAGAGTACCTTTCAAGTAGCGAACTAGACACTTCAAAGCTTGAAAATGAGTCAAAGTGGGTTAATGAAGAAATTGACATAGTTTATTGACAACAAATGAAACATCTAGAAGGGTAAGGGAGATATATTGAAGGTTACCACTCACTTGCCGATACATAGTAGCTTTAGCAAAAGATATAGGAGTGTTAGTGGACTTGGACAAAATATGACTTGCTTCCATCGAAGTAGAACTGGGTTTACAAGTGCTCATCCCCATCTTATTCAAAGTAGTGGATATATTTTGTCAGTGAGAGATTAGTAGACCATTAGAATGAGGATGAACCTCTATACTAAGAAAGTGATGAAGAATCCCCATGTTATGCAGAGAAAAATCTTGAGCCATATCAGAGATGATAAAATTAATAATGATAACACTATTCCCTATGATAACTAAATCATCAATATAAGCTAATAGAAAACATAAGTGTCCACCGCGTTTATAAATGAACAAAGAGGAATCAACATGAGAGCTAGCAAATCCAATACTAGAGAGAAAACTGTTGAGCCAGTGATACCAGGCACGAGGTGCTGTTTGAGGCCATATAATAACTTGTTAAATTTCCAGACAAATTAAGGATGTTGAGAATCAACGAAGCCCTGTGGTTGAACCATATAGATAGTCTCGTCCAAGTGACCATTTAGGAAGGCATTACTAACATCCAACTATCTAAGGATCCACCCTTTGGAAATAGAAATTGTGAGCACTGCTTGTATGGTCATTGGCTTGAAAATTGGACTAAAAGTATAAGTGAAGTCAAGACCATATTCTTAAGTGTAGCGATAAGTAACCAGCCTTACTTTTAGGTGTTCGATAGTACCTTCAGCTAGTCTTTTAACTTTATAGATCCAACGGTTACCTATAACATTAATATTGAGAGGACAAGGGACAAGGTCCCAACTGTAATTATGTTAGAGAGCATCGATTTCAAGTTCCATAGCTCGTCTTCATTCAGGGTGTTCAGTGTCTTTTGAAAAGGAGCTGGGTTCAATGGATGGAGAGGAAGAAGAGAGGGTAGTAGTGAGGTCGGCTTGAGTTTTGGGATTGGGATGTCAAAGGCATATAGGATGGATACGATGAGGTGGGTGAGCAGGATCTGAAGGGAGGACCAGGATTAGAGGTAAGGTAGTTGATAATTTGTTAGAGGACTAGGAATTCATGTCAACTACTAGATTGATGCCATCGGGATTAAAAATTAAAGGGAAGCTAGAAGTTAAGGAAACCAAATTAGGAGAAGGATGGGAGGTGGGATAGGGAATCGATGGAGAAGAAGGAAAAGGGTTCGACAGTGGCAAAACAGTGTCTAATGGAGGATTGTGGTTAAAAGATTGTGGTAAGGATGGAGAAAGAGTAGCAAAGGATAGAGGGTTACCTGGAGGATCAGATGTTGTCGAAAAAGATGCAAAAAATGGACAGCATAGGTGCAACGAAGGAGTTGAACTAGGGATAAGGAGATGGTGGAGAAGCGTGGAAGGGGAGTCTGAAATTTAATGAAAGGGAAAAACAAATTCATTGAAGTTAACATGGCGGGCATAGTAGATTTTTCTAGTATCCTTATCTAAACACCGATAACCAAGATAATGAGGTGAATAACCCATAAAAACACACTTTTTAGACCAAAAGGAAAATTTATGTTTTTAAAATGGATGAAGTAAAGGATATATAGCGCACCCAAAAATGCGAAGGAAATTGTAATCAGGAACCTAATTATAAAGAACTTGAAACGAAATTTTGTTAGACAATGCTGCAGTGGGTATACGATTAATAAGAAAAATGGAAGTGTCAAAAGCAAAGTGCTAGTACTTAAATAGCGCACTATAATGACCAAGAAAGGCAAGATTAATGTCTATAATAGGTCTAATTTTTCACTCAGCAGTGTCATTTTATTCATGGGTGTGTGGACAAATAATTCTATGATGAATACTATCTTTTTGGAATAATTTGAATCAAAAGGGAAATTCACCACCACAATTTGATTGAAATTATTTTATGCGGGAATCAAATTGTTTTTCAACAAGAGTTTTAAACTGGAAAAATATATTGAACACCTCACTCTTGCATTTGATAGGAAATAACCATGCAAATAAAGAATAATCATTGATGAAAATAACGAAATATTTATGACCAAAGGAAGAACAAATAAGAGCAAGGCCCCAAACATCTAAATGAATTAAGTCTAAAAGCCTAAAACTATGACGATGAGTCAATGGTAGGGGAATCCTATAAATTTTGCCTAAACAACAAGAGGAACAGGTAATAGAAGACAATTTAGAATAAGAACATGGTAATTGAAATTGACGAACTAGACTACGAACTATGTTAAAATAGGGGTGACAAGGATGAGCATGCCAACTTTCCAATGTAACCAAGTAGGCAAGAGCATCCGTATTGTTTTGTTGATGAAGGGTACCACTCAGTTTGAAAAGACCTAACTTAGTTGTTCCATTCAATATGATCCTCTTGGTAACCCGATCCTTCACAAGACAATAGTCAGGATGAAATTCAAAAAAGCAGTTATTATCATGACAAAATTTTTGAACAGAAAGTAAAGGTTTGGTAATGTGAGGTATATGTAAAATATGATGTAGGAATAATGGTCTAGAAGGAGAGGGAATGGAACTTGATCTAACATGAGAAATTGGGAATTTAGAACCATCTCCCATAAGTACCGAATCCTTAAGCTTATAATCCTCACTGATATGTAAAGAGTCCAAGTCAGGAGTGATATGATTATTGGCCCCCGTATTAGGGTATTAGAGGAAAGGGTGACCATATGTTGATGAAGATGATGCAAACTCAGAGGGATGCATCATTGATAAATGCACTTGATGTTAGGATCGACCAGGGTGGCGATGGATGTTGGAGTGAGAGTGAGGAACAAAATTATTGTCAAACCGTCTCTTACAATCAAGAGCAATATGATTAGTGTAGCCATAAATTTGAAAGGTGGCACAAGAGGAGGATACCCATCTGGATAAGAAGTGAAGTTGCATCTCCCATGATTACCATGTCCTCTGCGTCTTAAAGGATGATTGATAGGTGTAGAGTTTTGGACTATGTTAACCATGGGTAACGTAGATTGTTGTGCTCTAAGGAGTAGTTCATAGGCTACCAACTAACAATGTAACTTATGAAAAGAAACTGAAGTTTGGCGTTGTTAGAGTCCACCAATAATTCCATTATAGTCAGTTTCAATCTTGCGAAAGATAATGGTGTTGAATTCAGAGGCAGAGATGGCTTAACCCACAAGACTCAATGAATCAGCAATGGCTTTGGCTTGATACAGAAATCGACTTGTCATCCTTGGAAAGAGAGTGGAGTTTAAAGTATAACTGTGTTAATTAAACATGGTTGACGGTATCATAGACTATAATCAAGGCATGTCAAACTTCAGCAGAGGATGTAAGACTAGTCAGATGAGGATAGACTTCCTCAGTAATGGATGAAAGGATCCAAGAAAATAAAATTTGATCCTTACTAAACCAGACAGAATAAGCAGGATTAGGTTCCATCATACTTATAGAAGGGTTAAGAACTTCTTTAGGGGGGAGCAGATTCAGTGCCCAGAAGAATCCCATGGAGATTGTAAAAATTAAGTAGGGGAGTGAAATGTAGTCTCCAAACAATATAATTTTTGGAAGTGAGTTTGATTGAAAAAGTTTGTTTGACCTGAGTCAATGTGGGAGATGCAACAGAAGGTATAAGAGATGAGAGTAGAGGGACAGAAACTAGAGAGGACGAATCACTCATGAGTGGATGTGATGCCAACTCAAAGTATCAAATACTTAATAGAAATGGAGATCTGAAAATAGTTTTCTGTATTGTGTAATATGACGATATACAAGAGGCATATAAAGTAAAACCTCTATAAATTAATATTGTTGGGATCATAATATTTATTATTTTATAGAGATATTAATTAACTGATAAATTAATATTTATTAATTTAAAGAGATTTTTGTAATTGATTGAAGTTAAACTTTGATTACATCAAAAAGTATTGTATCTTAGAAAAATTTACGTTTCATATTAATTGAATGAATTTAAAACATAGATTCATTGTAGATAATATTAATGAAAACTAATGAATAATGTTCATTGTTTCTTAATAATTAAGTATTATTCATTATATTTTTACTAAAAACATTCAATGTATGTACGTATGATGGAGATAGAAAATACTTAATAAACAAGATAGAAAATTTCTTAGAACTACACTCAACAATGGCTTCTCATCTAAAAGGTGTCACAAAATCAACAATGACGGATCAAATCCACAAAAAATTATGTGAGTACAAGAGAGATCATTCGATATGCACTCAAAAAGATTTGCAGTTGTGGCTTAAAGAAAAGTTTCATTTGAAAGTTAGTCAAGTTACATTCTCAAACACACTCAAACGATCAGCTAAGTATCTTTCGGCCAACCTAGAAAAAGGAAGGGATATCAAGCGGCACAAACCAGTAAAATTTCCAGATATGAAGAAGGTTATTTATGAGTAGTTTTTCTAGTACCAAGATCGTGTGAATATGACCGAAGAGCTAATTTTGGAGAAAGCAAGAGATACAATGAAACTTCTATACCCTCAACAAGATTTTGAGCACTTTTCTCAAGGTTGGCTTGAGAAATTGAAGCTACGACACGGTATCAAGTCATTTCATCATTTCAGAGAGAGTGGCTCGGTTGATATACAAGACATGGAAAAGCAATTGGAGTCAATAAGGGAAAAGATATATAAGTTTCCTATGAAAGATGTTTTTAATATGGATGAAACTGTTTTGTTTTACAGATTATAAGCTGATCATTCTCTTGCTATGAAACAACTTGAAGGAAGAAAACAAGATAAAGAAAGGCTAGCAGTTGTTATTTGTTGCAATGAAGATGGCTCTGAAAAATTCCTTTATAGATTATTGGAAAATATGCAAAGCCACGTTGCTTCAAGAATGTCAACATAAATAACTTGAATTGTCACTACTGTGCCAATAAAAGAGCTTGGATGACAAATGTGCTTTTTGATGAATATATCCATTGATTTGATAAAAAAATGCATGGTAGAAGAATTTTGTTTATGGTAGATAATTGTCCAGTACATCCAAGAAATATTTACATAATGTTGAGTTGTTCTTCTTGCCACCCAACATGACATCAAAAATTTAACCTTGTGATACTGGAATAATAAGAGCTTTCAAGATGCACTATCGTAGGAGATTTTATCGTAGGATTTTAGAAGGCTATGAATTGAGACAATCTGATCCAGGTAAGATTAATGTTTTGGATGCTATCAATCTTGTAGTCTCGGCTTGGACAGTTTATGTTCAGCAAGAGACAATAACAATTTGTTTTCGACATTGCAAAATTCGTTTAGGGGATGAAGTCTCAAGGAATTTAGATGAACCCACTTGTAAAAATGACATTCATGAACTTGAGCTCATGATTAATGATATCAGCTATTACAATAAAATGGATGTCAATAGCCTATTGGATTACCCGGCTGAAAATGATATATGTTCAGAGGTCCGAAGCTTAGAAGAAACTATGGTTACTATCTTTGAAAATAATGTTGATGATGAAGTTGAAGACGACACAGTACCTTTGGAACCAGTTATGCGTAAGGAATCACTTATTGCGTCTAGAACTCTTCACAATTTTTTAGTGCAGTTAAAACACAACACCAGAAATTTTGGATGCAATAAAAAAAGTTAGAGATGAGCTCCAACTAGACTTAAATTTTAAGAAAAAACAAACAACACTAGAATCATATTTCATTAAATTGTTTTAGTTATATTTGTGTAAGTTTATATAATTATTAATTTATGATATTAATGGGACCCTATATTTACATAAGGGTGTTTTGAAAATATATTATCTTATTATCTTATCAAATTTTGTTAAATTTTCAACTGGCCCAAGTCGGGACCGGAGAAAAATATTATCTTAGAAAGTTTATTAATTTATCGAGTATCAATTTAAAGAGGTTCTACTGTAATTTGAGAGTTAAGGATATTTATTGTGTTTTTATTAGATGTTTTGATGTAATTATTATTTATTATAATAAAAAATTGTAATTATAATATTTTAAATACTTTGTATTGTTCTTAATTTTATATTTGTATGATGATGATTGTCTTTTTAAATATAAATTGTGGTTATTATTTATATTTGAAATATCTAAAAATTATTGTTATTTTATAT
>JAOQMP010000003.1:31637241-31656638 GCA_027563575.1 Erythroxylum pedicellare
TCTTTTTCTTTTTCTTTTTCTTTTTCTTTTTCTTTTTCTTTTTCTTTTTCTTTTTCTTTTTCTTTTTCTTTTTCTTTTCTTTTTTAATTATTTTTTACTTAAATAACGCTAAAAACAAGGTAAAACAACACACGAGAAGAAGTACCTAAAAAATCTCATAATACAATGCAAAACAAAAGTCCCAAAATCAAAATGCGTACTCAGTACTTCATTCAACTTGTGATAGGGTAAGGCTAAAGGGGTTTTTGGGTTTCAATGTAAGGTGATTAATTTAAAAACAAACAGGATTAAAGGCTCAAAAGGGTTTGCAAGGGAAAAATGACTCGGTGGGTCATTTAAGCTAAAGGGTTTAAAACAAAAAAGGCCTTAATCATTTCCAAAAACTATGTAGTCAAACACATTTAATATGATCCAGTGCAAGTTCTGAAGGCAAGCCTGATTAGAAGAGCATCATACAATATAAGAAAATAGAATGACATAAAGATGATGTCAATAAGGCTCAAATCCGTATATAGGTTTAATTCAAGAGTTCACCTTAATTTCACATATTACCTAATCACTTAAATGTCAAACTTTGACTAAATGTATGAGACCGATTATTGCAATTAACCAGTACAGTTCACCTTAGACTCACATACCCCTGTTTAATTTCATGTACACACTCAATCTCATCCAAACTAATATGACAAAGCTTTTATGGCTTAACATACAACACAAACATGCAAAGACAGAAAAGAGAATCAAAGAAAGGCAAGATCACATAGTCACACACATGTACTCCATATCCTTCCGCCACACCTAGACCAACATTGTCCTTAATGTTATGAAATAAGATTAAATAAGTAAAAATAGAAAAGAAAAGAGAAAGAATGGTTCTCTATTTGTTAAAGTATGAAATCATGGAGTTGGTGGGTGAGGAGGTTGGAATCCTTGATGCTCCTAATATGCCATCAAATTATGCTCCATTCGGTGCATTCAGTGTTGTAGTTGACTGAGACGATCGTCCAAATTGGCTTAGGGAGGCTGGTGACTACACAGTGCATCTGTTACAACCTGTCTTCTTGTAGCTGGACGTGCATTGAAAAGGATAGTTAGACCCAAATTAGTGAAAGATACTCATCCATGGCTTAGGTCCTCGATTCCCATCTTATGAAAACATTCTATATCTAAGGTTTCTATAGCGCAAGCCACAATCATGTAAGTATTATTAAGGTCTAATAAATCCAAATTGATGGCTAATTAAGTGATGTAGGATCCTAATATCAAAGGTTTAAAATTTTTTATTCAACACAGATTGAAATTGTGTTAGAAACCAAAAACCTAAATTAACATGAACTTTTCTATCCATACACCACAAAAAGTAAAAATCAACTTTAGAAAGTATTCCCGCGGAATCTCGATGCCCTAAAAAATTATATGCTAAGAGTCAATGAATAATTTTGACAATAGGATTTTTCAAATACGAACTCTTAAATACACTAGCAATATATAGATTAGGGTTTACGGAACATTGAGTCCACAATTCAGATGAATTAAAATCATTATGATAATCATATAGGGAACTTATAAATGGCTCATCATTAACAGCATTAGCTGAAACAAAACCTATGACCACATTAAAATCAGTAATAGACAAAGCAAATTCCTTTCCCATAAGTTTAAATTCCATGATTCCTTCAGTAAACAAATAAAATTCTTCATGAGAATTAAATTGAAATGTGCTATAAAGTTCTCTCATTAGTTCAACATATACATGGCAATCCATTTTAGCAAACACATTCCAGCAAATTGATCCCATCATTTGTTCAAAGGAGTCATGAATTTGTAAAGATTCAAGAGTGTCGATAAGAACATACTTACAAGGATAAATTTTACGTTAGCTAAATTGCTGAAATCGTTCATTGTCTTCCAGGAGTTGAAAAGAAGTGAAGCCTCCACTTCTTGAGTTCTATTCGCTACAATTCTCCACCTGTTTACCCTTCCTTGTTCGATTTGGTGTTGAGGGGCCTAGTGTTAGTGCCAAAATTAAAGGTACATATGGGGTTGATGTTGCAGCCATGGGTGTGGTCGTAGTGGTGTTCAATGGAGATGAGATGTCTACAAATGACGTGATTGGTGAAGCTAACTTGTGGGAATCACTCTTATTCCATGACATGACTCCAATAATCTTTTTGAATTTGTAGTCCTGAAACTCAAAAGAAAGAACAAAACCAACAAAAGTTGTAATTGAGAAATGGAAGGTTAACAGTGAAGAAGAGGATAGAAGGTTGGGTGTTGTATTGGAATGGTATGGGTGTTCACGAATTTACTAATGGTTATGTAAAATCTGAAGTGAGTGAAAATAGGAGGAAGGGATAAGTGAAAGAGGGAAAGTAAAAATGATGGGTGGTAAAATGGTGGTAACGGTGGGAAAGATTTTTTAAAAAAAAATAAAATTGAAGATATTAACAAATGAAAATGCTAAAATAAGTATAATGAAATTTACAAATAAAATGAAACAAAATTAAAAATTAAAAAATACCAAAAATAAAAGTAAAATTGAACCTGAAATTTTTCGGGTTGCCTCAATTGCACTTCTTTTAAGTCGTTAGCTGGATGTATTTGACGACTTACCTTATTAGATATAGGTTAGGGATACCAACTCTGTCTCTTCCATATGCTCGACTGAAGAGTTCTCATAGTATGGTTTTAGACGGTGTCCATTAACCTTAAACACCTTAAAAGTATCTAAACTTTGAATTCTACCACACCATTAGAAAATACGTTAGTAATAATAAATGATCCGACCTAGCGAGATCATAATTTTCATAGAAATAACTTAATCTTTGAATGATAAAGAATAAATTTTTGTCCTTTCGAAAAAATTTTCCGAGAAATCATTTTATCATGAAAAGCTTTAGTTTTTTCCTTATAATTTTTTGCATTTTCATACACTTTATTACGAATCTCTTCTAACTCTTGAACTTCCTATCACTACTAACCTCTACCCGATCCATATTCAATTGCTTCACAGCCCAATAAGCTCTATGTTCTATTTTTACAGGTAAATGACAAGGCTTATCGAAAACTAACCTGTATGGTGACATGCCTATTGGAGTTTTGTATATCGAAAACTAACCTGTATGGTGACATGCCTATTGGAGTTTTGTATATCGAAAACTAACTTGTATAGTGACATGCCTATTGGAGTTTTGTAAGCAATCTAGTACGCCCACAAGGTATCATCTAATTGTAAGCTCCAATCTTTTCTATTCGAATTCACCAATTTTTCCAGTATGGACTTAATCCCCCTTTGGACACTTCAGCTTATCCACTTGTCTACATATGATAGGATGTAGAAATCCAGTGTGTGACATCATATCTCTTCATCAAAGCTTTAAAAATCTTGTTGCAAAATTGGGTCCCTCGATTTTTAATGATAGCTCGAGGCATTTCGAATTTGAAAAAAATGTTAGATTTAACAAAATCTATAATAATTTTAGCATCGTCAGGCAAAGTAGCCTTAGTTTCAACCCATTTCAAAACGTAATCCATAGTAAGAAAAATATAATCATTAACAAAAGAAGAAGGAAAAGGACCTATAAAGTCTATTCCGCATACGTCAAAAATCTCACATACAAGGATGTTAGTAAGTGGCATTTGATCTCTTGATCCCAAGTTACTTATTCTTTGACAATGATCGCAAGACTTGTAAAACATATAGGAATCATAAAATAACTTAGGCCAAAATAATCCACATTCAAGAATTTTTCGAGTTGTTCTTTTGGGACCAAAGTGTCCCCCACACACAGATGAATGGCAAAATTTTAATATGGAAGGAATTTCATCATCTATAACACATCTTCTAACAATTTGATCAGCATAAAATTTCCAAAGATGAGGTTCATCCTAAATGTAATATTTAACCCTTCATTTAATTTTATCCTTTTCAACTCTAAATAAATCACTAGGTAAAGACTTAGTCATCAAAAAGTTTACTATGTCAACATACTATGGAATTACTTGTTGAATTGCAAAAAGACTTTCATCCGAAAATTTGTCTTGAAGAACATCATATGCATTAGTTGGAATGATCCTGCTTAGATGATCAGCCAGTAAATTTTCAACTCTTTTTTTGTTTCATATTTCCAAATCGAATTCTTAGAGGAGTAAAATCTATCGAATCAATCTCGGCTTTGCTTATTTCTTAGTCACCAAATATTTTAGAGTTGCATGGTCTCAATAAATGATCGCCTTCGTGCTCAATAAATAGGACCGAAACTTCTCCAACCTAAAAACTACAACTAAAAATTCTTTCTCTGTCATGGAATAATTCTTCTGAGCATCGTTAAGTGTCATGGAAGCATAGTAAATGACATGAGATACCTTGTCCACTTTTTCGCCCAACACTACTCAAACTGCATAATCTGAAGCATCGTACATTAGCTAGAATAGATTGTCCCATTTTGGTGATTAAATAATCGGAACTATAGTAAGTCATTCCTTAAGTTCATCAAATGCAATCTTGCATGGCTCGTCAAAATCAAATTTCAAATCTTTTTAGAGTAATATACACATAGGTTGAAAAACCTTGATAAATCGCTGATAAAATCCTGCATGACTAAGAAAAGAGCGAACTTCTTGCACAGTTGTGGGGTAAGATAAAGATCGAATAGCATCTATTTTAGCTTTATCGACTTCAATTCCCTTAGAAGAGACTGTATAACCCAAAATTATGCCTTGATCAACCATGAAATGACACCTTTTGTAATTTAAAACCAAACTAGTGTCAATGCAATGTTTAAGCACTTTTTCAAGGTTGATAATGGATGTTTCAAAAGACTCTCCATAAACCGTGAAATTATACATAAAAACTTCCATACAATTCTCCACAAGGTTAAAGAAAATACTTACCATACAACTTTAAAATATCGTTGGTGTGTTACACAACCCAAATGGCATTCTTTGGTAAGCAAAGGTGTCGAATGGACATGTGAAGGTTGTTTTCTCTTTGTCTTTAAATGCAAACAAAATCTGGTGATACCTTGAATAACCATTTAAATAGCAATAGTGAGATTTACTTGCTAGTCTTTAAAGCATTTGATTAATAAATGGAAATCGAAACTGATCCTTTTCTAGTAAACGAATTTAGCTTCCTATAATTTATGCAAACTCTCCACCCATTTTGAACATAAGTGGGTATTAACTCACCATCATTATTTTCTATCATATTTACCCCAATTTTCTTTGGAATTACCTAGACTGAGCTTACCCAGTTGCTATATAAAATTAGATAAATGATTCCAGCGTCAAGAAGCTTCAAGATTTCCTTTTTCACTATTTCCATCATAGGTGGGTTTAAACAACGTTGCGGTTGCCTCACCTCTTTGGCTTCATCTTCCATCAATATTCGATGCATACAAATGATGAGACTAATACCCTTTAAATCTGCTACTATCCAACCGAAACCCTCCTTATGCTCCCTTAGCACTTAAATCAATTGATTTTCCTGCAAAAGAGTAAGTTTATTAGAAATTATGATAGGTAATGTGTCTTTCTCACCCAAAAAGATGTATTTTGAATGGCTAGGCAAACTCTTCAACTCTAATGTTGGTGGCTGGATCAAAGACGATAGGAGCTTGGGGCACCTTCAATTCAGTGTTGGCAGTAACGATTCCTTGATGACTTTCCACTATGATGCGTCTCCCATCTCCAAGATTGTTTCAAGTTTATCTCTTCCACTCAATAATGAATTTTCCTACACCCATGTGTCAATAAAATCCATAAAAATAATAGGTTGTTCATCATTCATAAATTTCATGGCATTGTATATATTGAATTTAATTAATTCAACATCAAATTCCATAGCCAATGACCCATCATGAATGTCAATTTTTGTTCTAGATGTTTTTAGTAATGGCCTTCCAAATAAATCGGGGTTGAGGAAGATACATCATCACTCCCCATCTACAAAATATAAATAATCAACTAGAAAAAGCATATCCGCCACTTGAACTAAAATGTCCTCTAACATACCCTTTGGATAAGCATTTGAACGATCTGTTAATTGAATCACTACATTAGTTTGCTTGAGAGGTCCCACATTTAAAGACTTATAAATATCATAAGACATGAAATTTATAGATGCACCCAAATTTAACATAGCTTTTTCAATTCTCAAATCACCAATTTGACATGGGATAGTGAACATACCTAGGTTTTGACACTTAGGTAGAAGCTTTTTTTTGTAAAATGGTTAAGACATTCTCCCCCAATAGCACTTTCTCATCAAATTTCAATTTTCGTTTTGAAGTGCAAAGTTCCTTAAGGAATTTCGCATAATGTGGGATCTATTTTATTACATCAATTAAAGGGATATTTACTTGGACTTTCATAAAAGTCACCCGTATTTCCTTCTCTTACTCCTCCTTCCTTTCTTTAGAGAATCGGCTAGGAAAAGGGGATTGCATAACCAGATTCTGCAAACCTATCTGCATCTTTTCTAGCTGATTAGGTGCCTTCTTTGTTGCTTCTTCTTCAACTTCTCTTTTGGAGATTTTTGGAGGTGGTTCCTTCAATTCCTTACCACTCCGCAACATGATAGCTTTAGTACTTTATTTGGGGTTGATTTCTGGTTGAGCTATAAAATTTCCAAAACTTTGTGCCTCCAATCGATTAATGGTAGTTGCCATTTGGCTCACTTGATTTCCAAGATTTTGGATACTAGCTTGAGTATCCCACTGAAATGTCAAGGTTTTAGTGGCCAAAGATTGAACTATATCTTCCAAGGAAGACTTACCTTCAGAATTGGATGTCATTTGTTGATGTTGTCTAGGTACATATAGTTGTCTAAATTGCTGGAAATTTGTAGTAGCTTGCTATCCTTGAGAGTTCCCATAACGTAAATTTGAATAATCGCGCCAACCCGGATTGTAGGTGTTGGAGAATGGATTACATTTCCTTTAATTTGGTCTAGCAAAACCCTACATGACATTCACTTATTCTGCATTTTCTTCCTACAAAATCGGACATGCTTCAGTAAAGTGTCCTAACATCAAACATATTTCACATACCTTTGCTTCTTCTTTCTTTATAACGGCAAGTTATCGCATCAAAGATATAAGGTCATCCAATGTTTTCTCTAATGCTGTCACATTCACCTTATTTATGTGTTTTGAACAGTGCCCAACAAGTATCCCGAATTGTTATGTATTGGAAGCCATATTCGCTATTAAATCCCTTGCGAATGTCGGTGTTTTGTCAACTAAAACTCCACCACTTGCAGCATCAATCATACTCCTATTTGTGAGCAAAAGACCTTTATAGAAGTATTGAATCAACAACTGGTCAGTTATTTGGTGATGGGGACAGCTAGCACAAAGTTTCTTGAGTATTCCCTAATATTTATAAAGTGTCTCCCTATGTGTTGTCGAATGCCATAAATTTCCTTTCGAATGTTAGCAGCTCTTGATGCTGGAAAGTATTTCTCGAAAAAGAGAACCATATAAATAATACAACCAACCTTGAGCATTATCTTTGAGAGAAAATGGGAAGGCTCTTGGTTTTATTTGCTCTTCCTTCACATTTTTTGGTTTCGTACCCATATAAACCACATCAAACTCCTTCAAATTTTTGTAAGGATCCTCTCCTGGTAGACCTCTAAAAATTGGTAATAAATGGATCAGCCTATATTTCAATTCAAAAGTGTTGTTGTTGCCCCAAATTTGGAAAGTTAATGCAGTGGGGCTGTTAAACATCCATGGGCACAGTTAGTTCACAAAGAGTGCGATACGCAGCCATCTTTTCAATTTTCTGCACTTGTTGTTATTTTGTTTGTTTTCGTAACCTCTTGGCTGTCTTCTCGATCTCTGAATCAAATAGTAGTTGAGTTGTCTTATCTACTCATATAACATACATATACTATCAAGAAATTCCCCGACAACAGTGCCAAAATTTAGTACTGTTGTCCCCTGTAACCAAATTAATACTAACTCTAGCAATGAAAAATGTAGTTAGTGAAGAGTTAAGATCGTTACCATAAGGAATTTTAACAGTAAAAGTTATATGAGTTTAAAACTAAAACAAATTGGAGGGTTTAATTTACGTAAATTTAAGAAATTGAAAATTAACAAAATAATCAAATCTGGAAATTCGGTAAACAAACCTTGGTTTCAACTCACCTACATTATCAAACTAATTTAGATCCTTGATATAAAACTCAGTCCATTAACAAACATTCATTGAGTCATGTTTTCTCTTATGATTAAATGAATAGAAACATGTATTCTAAACATTCTTATTAGCCAACAACTTAGATATGATCTTAAGTTTAATTGATTTATAGCTTTAAGAACTAAGAAATTAATGAACAAGACAACACACGTACAACATGCATTTAATCAAATTAAGCATCTTCTTTGAATTTCCAAACTCTAACGTAAATATGGTAATCTTAATTGTCACTTTGGATTAACAAAACTGAATGTCAAATCCTACTAATCTAGCTTTAAATTAAACAAATTAATTCCTCGTTGCGCACCCTAGAAATCAATCAATTCAATCATGAAAAGAAATTCGGAAGACACTTAATATTCATCAATGAAATAAACTTCATTTACAAATCTCACACATATTAGGTGATAACGTGGTTCCCTTCAACCAAGAAAAAAGATTTAGCTACTCATAACAAAAGTAAAAGCCATAGAAGAATAGCAAAATACAAAGTCTCCATTCCTAATCTTTTTCTAGAAAAATATGAAAAATCTTCCATAAAACCAAAAACTATGCAGAAACGTAAATTACTAATGCCTAATGTGAATAGTCATTGTCTTCTTTAATGATTTTCAATGTCCCCCCTCTTCCCTCCTATTGTAATCTTTTATAGATACACTCCTCCCATACTTAAGTCGTAGATCCCCATTACTAAGGTAACTACTTGATTCCCAAAATTGTGAAGATCTTAGGTGGATTGAATATGATTTCAAATCAGATTCTGCAGATAATCTTTTTCCTTGCACGTGCCCACGCTTAATCAATTATCTTTCTACCAGCTGGGAATTTGAATTATCTTTATTTTTCTTGCATCTTTTTTATTCAATTTCTTCTTTCATGTGTTGAAAATCATCTGAGAACAATTAAGAAACAAGTCCATTAATTTTGACTAATAATTTCAACACATTAAAGAGATTTATATCCAAAATTAGCACAAAAATGACAATTTAACAACAGTCATGTACACATCTATGTAAAGATACACAACTATGTGTAAAGATCGTGTAACTCTCTCTAATCATATTCAACTGCTAGTGAGGCAATGCTGAAGATACATGGTCACTGACAGGACTGTGTAAGTGTAAGTGAATGTGTATAATGCAAAAAACCTATTTTGTGATATAAAAGAAAAAATACATAGGTTTTTGTAAAGTGTTCAGCCATAACATCCAAAAGTGAGAAAAAGCAGAGAGAGGACAAATTTTGTTGTATTCTCATCGTTGTTTGATTGTTTTTAGGATTGATTTGAGTGTTCGTTAATTGTAATATCAACTTTGGTTTTAATCCTGAAACTTTTTAAGATAACTTGTTATTATGAGGTGAGAAATCAACTTTTGTTTTGTAAATCTTTATTGAGTTTAGTGGATTTGCTTGTCAGTCTGGCACATGGTTTTTTCTTTCTACACTGGATGATCTTCACGTAAATTTTGATATTTGTTTCATTGTTAAATTTCTTATTCTTATATTGTTTTGATGATGCAAGTTGGAGAGTTCTTTCTTCTCATTGATATTTGGTTAATATTTTAGAGAGTTTTATTATTATCTCCCAACAAGAACTTGATAGAAATCCGGCAATTACGATTTTTCGTTATTTTATTCAAGTACAATATTTCATTTTTAATTAAACATAAGATACGAATCTAAGAAAAAGTCCGTCATGTAAGCAACAATAATATATATCTTGGGGTTACTTTAATATTAAACACATCAACTTAAAATGTTCCCATGCCAACTGACAGATAAGGAAGTGTATTTATGAACTTTAGTTTTATTAAAATTTTATTTGGTACCTAAATATCTAGAATTTTTAAAGAAAATATTTTAAGAAATTCTAAATGTTACCCTTGAATAAAACATAAAAGAGCTGGTGAATTGTGTACGTATAATTTTAAAGTAATAAATGAATTGCCAAAAAATATGAGCATGTTATTTCTATATGTTTGTACCTTGAACGTATATAATTGAATAGAAAACATAATAACAATAAAGAGGGAAAGGAAAGATATTAAAAACTAATTTATAGCTGTAAATACTTTATTTTTCTCATTTTTGCAATATTTTAATTTCTTTCTTCGTAAAAAATAAAATACAAAATATTTTCCTATATATTTTTATGCTTATTTTTGTCTAATTTTGTTTTTTATAACATTTTTATTAGATTGAATTAAATCTTATTAATTTCAAATTTTAAACAATTTTTCTAAGCGATTTTAGGTAAATTTAACATGATTCATAGTGTATCAATTTACTGCAAAAGAGAAGAACTTTGGTAAACAAGAAGCAAAGAGAGAGGAAATTATAAAAGAGCCAATCTAGCCCAAAAGTTAGGAGGCTACCCAAAGAAGAGACGATCCCATTGTATATGATGGCAGTCTCAAGATCGATAGCTCGGAGGGATCATGGTGACGTGTTTTTGGCATGCAATTGATGTGATCAAAACCAGGCAATATGATCGAAACTACGTTGAAATGTTCAAAACAAATTTTACTTTTATAGTTTTGCAAAAATTGTGAAGGAGTATTTGATTAGACAATCAGGTAATTTAAGACGTTTGCCCAAAGATGCTTATTTTTATATATAAATGAGTCTAACCTTGAGTCATTTGAAATTATCCAGAGAGAGTTATAGTGAATAAAAATAGGGTAGTCAATTTTTTTCATTATACAGATTTATTATCTTATTGAAAGTTATACTTCCTCTTTACATTATGACACTAAGTGGCTTTAAGTTGCAGAGTATATAATTATCCATTGACTCATGTAATATTTTACTTTACGCAAATTTTTATTGCAAGAATAATCTCCTTTCAGTGTTTGTGTAAGTATTTTTTAGCCTATCATTTTTTAATAAAATGATATTATGGCTAATTATGAATCAAAAGGAGTCCATATATCCTTCCATTATCCACTATTTATCAAACGCAGCTAGAGATTTAGACACCTAAGATGAAAGCCATACTTAATTCACAAGTTGTATACGACGTAATCAATAAAGGTTACGTGAAGCCTTAAAATGAGGCAAGCTTGACTCAAGCTGAAAAGGAAACCTTAGACAAGGAAAGAAAAAAAAATTAAAGCTCACTTACCATTATCCATCAAAGTTCAGGTGAAGAAATGCTCAAGAAAATATCCAATGAAAATACATTAAAGAAAGTACAAGAAACTCTCTAGAATTTGGAGATAGGTGATTGATATGTTCTGTCAATGCTAAAAATACCGTAGACGTATGGCGTTAGCATAAGCAAGTACGAGTCGGTTCTAAAAAGACTGTAAGTACTAGTAATTACCCTTTTTATTATCTAACCTTTGAATCATACTTTGGGTTTGAATAAAAAATTAGACTAAACAATTAAAACAATATTGAACAGAGAACAAGGAAATTACTAATAAGAATTATTATTAAATATTAGTATTTAGAAAATGAATCCCCTAAGAAACCCTTAAATAATAACTCTTTTATCATGTAATTATATTATTGATTATTGGACCATGAAAATCCGTATCTTGTGTTAATATCTTTCTTAAAATTATTAATAGCTAATCCATCAATTGATTAACATAAATCTTTCACGTGAAAACCCCTAGGATTGCATATTCGATTCGTGAATTCCACTTTTAAGTTTGACCCTAATCTAAAGAATTTATGTTGACTTATTTCTAAGTTTACATACAACTCCTTTCAATTATGGTAGATTTATTATACAAGAGGATTTCTCAATCTCAATTATATAAAATAAAATCCTGCACTAATATTCTGGATATATTAGAACAACAATAAAACACATAATTGAATTGCAATAAATCAATCAATAAAATTGCATTTAATAAAAGATCAAGTCATATTGTTATCATAACTTAAGGTTCATCACTCCTAGACACTAAACAAGTTTATTTCTTACTCATAGAAAACAAAACCAAAGATAAATAAGCAAAAAAATCTAATAGAAAATAAAGAAATTATAATTCTAAATCTCCTTGTTTTCTTCTATTAGATCTTCTTGTAAAATTGGATTGGATGTTGTTATCTATCAGATCTCTTAATGTTATCTTCATGTTTTTCTCGTCCCTTGATTAGAACTGTCGCCTCTCTATATTGCTTATGACTTCAAATCTCTTTAAAACTCAACTCTCTTTTGTTTTGCCTTTGTTCATGTGCTTGTATAGTTTAAAAAAGGATTTTTTGGGTTATATACGATCATCATACACAAGCACGTGAGCCACCATATATCTCCAAAAATACCTGAATTTGCAATTTTACATAAATACAAAGACTTACACAGGCAACATACACTATCATGTATATCAATATATATAAGCATCTCCACATAGCTAGAAACAAAATTCTTCAATCTTCACATGTTTATAGAGACTTACAATCACTATACATGGTCGTATAGGTCCAAGTTGCTTCAAATTTTCATCCCATGCAACAATTTCATTCGAATTCTTCTCCTTTTAGTCTATGAAGGCAATTATCACCTACAAATGCACTTGAAGCAAATTAAGTACCAAAAATACAATAAAACTAGTAAATATCAACCAATTCACATTAAATATGAGTGTATAATTATAGTCAAATAAGCATTTATCAAACATCCACATGCTTAAGCTTTTTCTTACCCTTAAGCAAATCATAATCTAAATTATTAATCTTAGAAGCATCCATCCTTTTTTAACCTGTCCATTCATACTCTATACCATCATATCATATTGATCAGATTAACATATAATTAGAATCAAGTTATCCTATAAATAACTTTCATATGTCAATATCAATAATAATTAAATCAGTAATCTTTTTGAAATCAAAAGCACGATTTTTTACACCTTCACCAAGATTTCGTTCAATACACATCAACTGTTTAGGGTTTAAAGTATTAAAAGTCTCAAATCAATATATAGCAAAACTCTTAACCATATACTTACAATATTATTATATCTCCACTACTTATAAGTATTTAAGGTTCAGTCATTTGGCATCCTGTATATTATCCATTATTATCTTCACAAATCTGTGGTTATAATAAGGCCATATCCATCTGTTATCACTAATGAGCTTACCAAATTTAGTGTTGGAATTAACCACTAATTCAAACTGTTGTATCTCTTCTACTTTGTATAGAGGACCTTTATTGTGTCAGTTATCATACCTTTGGTACTTTCCCCATTCCCTATCTTTTGAAAAGCAAGATTCTGTATCCATTGTTTTGTTCCTAATATATCCTTTTAAGTTCCAAGACATATCATGCTTGTTCTTCAGGATCCAAATGTTATTTCCTTTAATGTATACATTATGAAACCATTTCACCCAAAGATCATCCTTCTTGCTACACAGTCACCATAAATTTTTTGTTAAGCATGCCAACCTTCTATCAACAAAGTAGCTTATTAAAGATGAGTTCCATCTTTTGTACCCTATTTGAAGAATCTTTAGGGGTGAAACAACAATCTCTTCACAATCTATTCTAAGAGGGAAATATTTTAGAGTCCCAAAGGGAGTTTGGTCCGCTATAATATGACTCCATTTTTTGCTTAGAGGTCTCTGAAAAGAAAGGCAATAAGTATGAGCCAGAACGTAGGTGGAGAGGGGAGTTAAGGAGGTTTCACCAACGTTTAAGGCTTGATCTTGGGGTTAATTAGACAAAGAGTAAGAAATAAGGTTTAACGACCTACGTAAAGAGGAGGAGATGTG
Organism: Erythroxylum pedicellare; assembly: GCA_027563575.1. NCBI lineage: Eukaryota > Viridiplantae > Streptophyta > Magnoliopsida > Malpighiales > Erythroxylaceae > Erythroxylum > Erythroxylum pedicellare. Next base: position 31,651,183 of record JAOQMP010000003.1, read on the forward strand.
AGAGAGATTCTCTAAAGATAAGGCAGGGAGTAATAAAGAAGCACCTAAGAGAGGAAGAGCGAAGGTAGGGAAAGCATAGCTTAGGGCTAGTGAGTTATTAGCTGGTAAAGAAGAGAACTATTATAAGAACCAAGGAACAATTGGGCTTAGCAATATCATTCAAGGTTTAAGCTTTATGAAGTTATGAGAAGTATTTTGGGATAGTTTAAAGATCATATTTTGTTCCAAAGTGCCTTACAAATTCAAAGGAATCTTTAATAAAGGCTAGTAAAGAGAGAATCTTACAGTTCAAACCTTCTAACTCTCTTACAACCATCATCATCATCTTGGTTTTATCATTACCATCGATTGCATTACATTCATTTAATTATCCTTATTTCAAAAGAATCCCATAATTCTTTCCCTTAAATTTAATAACAAACAAACTCCAATAAGACTATGAGACCAATTATTTTAAAAGCACTTTGATCACCAAAAAAACTAGAAAAGAAAAAAGAAAAAAGATGAAAGAATGAGGAAAAGGAAATATTAAGATTGAGCCTAACAAAAGCCATATAGGTCATACAAGTATCCACAAAAGTGTGTTATGTTAGACACATTAGTAGATTACTAAGTGAATATTTTAACTTGAATAGAATGAGTAGAAATCCTAAACCTAAATTGAAGAATTTTAGAGGTTGGCCACTAAACTAAAAGAATATAAAAGGTTAGGCACTTCTAAATTTTTTTATCCATAATAATAAAGAAAGAAAGGGAAATAAACACAAAAATAATTTACAATAGTTCGAACAAACAATCATTAGCCTACATTTACTTCCCAAGCTCCACTTTGAAATTCAATATCTTCTTCTTTTAGTTTATAAAGAGTGACCCTTTATACAATGTCTTCCTTGCTATAAGTGAAAAGAAATCCTTACAATTTTCTTACTTTATCATAGGTGAAGATGAACCTTTTACAACTTTTACTTAAGGTCAAAAGGAGTCTTTACAATGTATATCCTAAGTAATTCTTCCTCATTGCTACACTAATATAATTATATATATCCCAAAACTTCTTTATCTTGTTAAATATTAAATAAGAGCCTAACATCTGTTATGAAATTGAAATATACACTCCCTTACCTCTCAAGACTCTTTGCATCTCATTAGTATCTGAAATATCCTTACTATAACTCAATTAGGGTTTATTCATATTAAAAACTAACTTAAATTATCGTTAGACGCACAAATTAGTTGTGAAAATGACTAGCTTTTGGCTACAATCGGCTAATTAATCACTTATGTTCAGCTAGCCAAAAATTTCTCTTAAGAATTTCCAAAAACCACCATTGACTAAATGGTTATAACCATTAAACTAATTGAGGTTCCAACTAGTTGTAAAACATTCATAATGTTTCTTTTTAACACTTTATTTGACTAGCCTATGAAAATTTGTTATACATCTTTTTGATAAAATTTTGATTAAAAATTATTTCAGAAGTTCTCCAAAAATGTTTTAATGATTAAGATGATTTTCTTTAAAACCTTTCCAAAATTTATCTTGATCGTGATAAAGTATATGCAACATATCTAAGTATAAATTACCATATAATAATTGAACCATTTATTAATTGAAATGACTAAGATAAGGTCATAAAAAATTACAATGATTCTTACATATAAAATAACTCGTTCTTTAGTGTTCTTAGTCCACTTGACTTGAAATATTTTAAAGCTTACATAAATTACATATGAGCTTTGTTTTATAATTTTATTCATATTTTAATAATTCAATTTATGAATTATATTACGATTTTATTCATATCATAATAAGCTAATTCAATTGACAATGCATTAAAATTTCTTATAATTTAGGAATCTAAATAAGTTTGTATACAATTTTTAGAATAAAAATTTGTTAATTTCAACATAGGTTGAGGTTTAATTTGTAATTATGTTAGAAATGTATTATTTAATTTTTATCAAATTTAAGAGTAGAAAACTGTGAACATGGACAAGTACATTTATTTAGAAAGTTCATACCAAATCATTCCTAACTTCTAGCCCTTTATACATTTTCTCAAAAAGACCTACTAGTTATTTTCACTCATAAACCTTAATTTAAAAAAATTGCTAACTTTTTTCATTACTATCAATATTTTTATGTTGATCCTTAAATTGATGTTGCTTAAACAGATGATTAAGCATCCTGCTGATTCTACCATATAGGTCAATGGTAGATAATAACTCCACCCGAACACGACTTCCAACTTTCATTGTGTTGTACTCTTCAAGGTATTGATTCTTCAAACTCAAGTCCTGCTAGAAAAGGCATGGTAATATTAATTTCTTAAAGACTTTTAAAAAATTGTTTTTCCAAAGAGGTACTATCAATTACAAGGTAAGTTGTTTAATGGTTTAATAGCTTGAAAAAAATATTGTCTAATTAAGAAGAGTAAAAGGGCGAGTAATGTATCTTATGTGCTCCACAATAATGATCAACTGGGTCTAGTTAATAAGATGTGAATTGTTTTACATCTATTAAGTCACGTTTTTTATTTAAAGAGATCTTTATAGTCGCATGGACATAATACAAAACACAAAATGAGAATAGAATACCCTTCCCAAACTATCATCATCATCATCAACGCCTAATTGAATCTCACACAAACGCAAGATGTGGAGAAGTCTGATAGTACGCAGTCTTATTCCTACTTAGTAGAGAGGTTATTTTCGATAGCCCCACTTGTAATAAGACATCAAGATATTACAAAAAAGTTTAATAAACAAAATATTTATTAAAAAAAGTAGAATAAAGTAATAATAAATAAATAAATAAATAATAAAAACATTAGTGATGCAAGTTTAGAAGATAAAGTTATTAAGAAAATACGACAAATATACCTAATATGCTGTAAAGTTCTGCTTATACCTGATATGCTGTAAAATTCTGCTCACTATTTTTAAAGTTATGTGTGTCATCCTTACAAAGGGTATGCTAATTTTCTCTGTATCATTCCAAATTTATTAGATGTCTACGAAAGGACAACCAACAGCTGTTGCGTCATAATAATTAAATGCTAGTTTGCTACTTTAAGCTAACCATGTGGTTTTATTCAAGTTACTTAAACGAAACGACGAACCAATACATCGTTTTATTAAAAAATAAACCAAACAAGGGGCTTTACTTTTGAGTCATGTTTCAACTCGAGCAATAATCATTTGTAGCAATGAAAAGATACATGTACCCACACATTTAATATAAACAGTTTTGCTCTGACATGACTAGGTTTCAAAGAACTCAACATAGGAAGTTGCGACCAAACTTCCACCGTCGATAGGGAATATCCCAGTATTAGTTCTAACAAATACTATTCAGATTCTTAAAAGTCATTAATGATCAAATCATAAAAATACATTCTTTACCAAAAAATGTGTATCAAAGGAAACCCATAACAAACTAGGAACTTGAGCAAAAAAAAAAATTATGAGTCTGAATCTGAATCTGAATCCGAATTCGAATCAGGGCATGTCTTTGGTAGCATTTAGTTGTTTGCATCAATCTACTGTTTACCGCAATATTCATTGTAACAAGGAAAATACAACAAGTGCAATGAAAATAAACCAAGTAATCATTCATAAAATTGAACAGATCTAAGTTGCTTAAGCTTACTAAAGCCATAGCGACAGATTAAAAGAAATGGAATTTGTGAAGTCAAAACTACTTACCTCTGTACACATTCAAATGGAGAGAACCAAAAATGGTGGCACTCATTCAAAACACGTAAAGAGAGATGAGAAAGCCCTCGGCTTTCATCCACTCAAAACCTAACAAATACCATAAATAAGGAATAGGGGAGAGAGTGGTGTTGAAATAAAAATAGACAAAAAATGTTCAGACTTAAAACAAAACAGGTTCAGACAAAGCCCTAAGAATATGTAGATAGTTTCCTGTATCTGAATAAATATAAAACGGTGACACTACAATAACGCATACTGTATATCATATAAAAATATCACATCACTAAATATCAACCTAAAGACAAAAGCTTTCTCAAAATCAAAAAAGTTTCAATCTTGAAAATGCATACACATACAGAACAATAACAATTTGCATGGTTTTACTTACGCTACAAGAAAAGTAGGAGTTAGCGATGAAAAATTACCGACAGAAACTAAACTCTTGCAAATTACCGACAGAAAATCAATTTCTATCAATAATATTGACGAGAAAATTTTTATTTAGCAACAATACTAATATCCGTTGTTAAATATGGAGGGAAATCATCCCAGAAAAACTTGTGACAGACGTTAGTGACGGTGTAAAATGCCCATCGATAACATTACAAGAAAATTACCAATTACCAATGGAAAATTACATATGGAAACAATACCTGTCGGTAAAGATGGACAGGACATTATCTCGCTAATTTTTGCGATGGAATATAGCAATAGAATAGGAACCACCATTGGTAAAGGAGACGTGTATTGACGAAAGTGTATCCCATTGGTAAAGTTGAAAGTTAAACATTGTCATTTGCTTCAACAGCAACGTATTTAATAAAACGTAGTCAAATTGGGGTGTACTGATAGAACTGGATTCCGTCGGTGATTTACCAATGGAATAATCCTTCCGTCAGTAAATTTAAAGGTAGACTGTGGATTTATTTGCCAAAAATGGTTTTGGTATTCAAAACCTAATTGATGAAACATCTCTACTATACCCTGTTACTCTCTTCTCTTTCTCTCTCCCATGACTAAACGTCCGTCACACTACCTCTATCTGGTTCATCTTTCTGGTGGCCACCGTCGCCGTCAAGTGTTGTGGTTTCAGCATTTCCAAACTCTGTCTCACGTTGTTTGTCTTCCTTTCTCGGTTCATTCTTTTTTTCCTCTCTTTTTTCCTATATTTTTTGTAAAGTTTGGTGTTGTGCTTGTACTTAATAGAAATGCCATATGAATCCTAATATAAATTTGGATAATGATCTTTGATTTTGTGTTTAATGTTTACGGTATTATTTTTACTTTCTTTTCTTCGATTTTTCCTTTAAACTCCTTTGAAAACTGAATAAAATGGAAATTAGAAAAATCCACACCTAAAATCATGTTTGTGGGATTCGGTTAAACCCTAGTGTAATAAGTTACTCTTCGTAGGCATGGAGGAAAGGTAATGACTTTATTAAGAATGTTGGTTTATTGTATGATGTTACGTATCTTGTTTGTACATAAATAGTAGCTAATATTTAAGTTTAATGTTAGGGAAGAGAAGAAGTCCTAAACAAGAAGGCAGTACCAATGATGGAGATGAATATTGAGAAACTAATCCTAAGGTGTAAAATGGCAGTAATAATAGACATAAAAAATAGAGTATTTTCGAAGGAATAGGGAGACATTGATTATGGATAAAGAAAAGGGTAAGGATGTGAGAAGAGAAGAGGAAATTGTATATTGTACAAAGTTTTGTTAGATGTGATAAT
>JAOQMP010000003.1:31695466-31706238 GCA_027563575.1 Erythroxylum pedicellare
TATAAATCTATAAATAATTTATTTAACGTTAGCATTAAGTTTAACAAATTGATGAGACAAAAAAAAAGTTAGTACTTGCATTAAGTCTAGCGGAACCGATTAAAAAATTAATCAACATTAGTAATAAGTTTATTAAGATAGATGACGCATAAAAAATAATTACTATTTGCCCTGCATCTAATAAACTAGTATAAAAAAGGTAAGTCGACATTAGCACTAAATATAGCAATTAATACAATAAGAAATTTTATTCAATAATTATTTATTAGTAATAAAGATAAAGCAATCATCTTTTGAGGGCGAGCCTAGAGTAATTTATAAGGTTACTCATAAACTGAAGAGCCTCGTATATTGGGGTTGTTGTATTTAAGAATATGAATTATAATAAATATAAAAAATTGATGATCTAATAAATATTATTAATTATTAATAAAATATGATAAATAGTATTAATAAAATGAAGTAACATTACATATTAAACATTATGGTGCTATGTAATATAAGTAATGATAATTTAATAAAATATTAAGATATTTTATGATTTTTATCAATAAAACATAAAATGTTATTAATTATTCATAGAAAATAAATTACATCACCTTATTTATTAGTTAATATCCACATAAATTGCCACGTGCGTTAGATTTAATTGTACAACTTTTCATTTTGAAATACTTCACAACAAGCAAAAAAGAATTTCGTTGAATTTTAAATACTTACTTTAACCAATAAAATAGGAAGACTTACTTCACATTTGGGATCTCACAAATTAGATTTTTTATTATTCTTAATATCGATAAATATATTTTATTTACAATTAAGGTGATGGGAACTATGGGAGCATAAAATCACATAAAACTATGTTCTATTGGAAACGTGGCCGCACCCAACCATAAGAGGTTGAAGCCGTTTGTCCAAAACTATTAATTTCGGCCTGGCTATTTTGGTCCAGTCTCATTTTGGCTCGACGACTTGTTTGACCTGATTAGGACACAAGCCAAGCTAAGGACGCGGGCCAAAAGCCAGCCTATGACCCGACCAAAACATAAAAAACAGAATCATTTTTTAATTTTTTAAAAAATATTTAAGATTAGGGCACAGCTGGGCCACGGCCGACCAGCACCAGCCCGGCCATTCCATTGATATATCCATGCGTTTATCCGTTTATCATATAAATATTCGAACGTAATTTCCGTGTTTTGAGTGTAACGACTTGGAGGTGAAGTTGAAAAGCTCTTGAGATAAAACTCACCTAACTATGGATTCTCACGCGTCCGCGTCGACGTCGACGCAACTATCTCCGTCTCCACAAACACTGCAGCGTAGCGCGACAGAAGTAGAAGGATGTAGTAGAAATTGGTTGGAGCTGCCGCCAGACGTGACGGCGTCCATCCTCCTGAGGCTGGGAGCCATCGAGATTTTGACCAGCGCGCAGTTCGTGTGCTCCACGTGGCGCGCTCTCTGTAAAGAACCTTCCATGTGGAGATCCATAGACATGCATAACCTCGGCGACCTCTGGGGCATGGATTACGATCTCGAGAAGATGTGCCGCCACGCCGTTGATCGCAGCTCTGGCGGCTTGATCGATATCAACATCGAGTATTTCGGTACTGACGATCTCCTCCAGCACATCGTCGATAGGTAATTCTTGTTTGTTCCGTTTAATTTGAGTTGTTCCTAGGAATTGTTCGTTTTAGGGTTTTGAATACTTACGGAATTTTGTGTCAAAATTGAAGAATAATAATGATTTGGATACTTAATATAAACCTCATTTTAATTTGAAGGGTTTGTGGTTTTTAAGAATTGTCAAGTTAGGAACTTTATATTCTGTCGGATTTTTTTGCCCTCGATCATGTCTCTGGAAAGTTTCAGAGTGTAATGATCCTTAATACATAGTTGAATTGCTTTATGTCTGATATGGGAGTTTGAGTGACCTTTAATGCATAGTTGAAACATCAATCACATAAGCATTGAATTGAATTGTACTAGATTTCAGGCTGGTTTAATTGTGGTATTTGTCTGCTAACGTTCACTTTACAGATCAAGACATCTTAAACGCCTTCGACTTGTATCTTGTTATAACATTTCTGATGAGGGATTGAGTGCAGTAGCAGCAAAAGCTCCATTGCTGGAGGAACTCGAAATTTCGTACTGCTCGTTCTCGAAGGAAACTTATGAAGTTGTTGGACGTTGTTGCCCTCTATTGAAAACATTTAAATTAAACTGCCAAGGGTGTATATTCCCAGGTGTTGATATTGACTGTGATGAGGAGGCATTAGCTATTGCAGAAAACATGCCTGAATTGCGCCACCTCCAGATATTTGGAAATCAACTGACAAACAATGGACTGCAAGCTATTCTTGATGGTTGCCCGCACCTTGAGTTGCTTGACCTACGGCAGTGTTTCAATGTCACTCTGGATGGGAGTTTGGGTAAGTTATGTGCTGAAAGAATTAAAGATTTGCGGCGTCCCTGTGATTCCACTGATGACTATCCATTTGATCCTGAAGTTCCAGAGAAATCACCTGCTGGTGGCAGTCCTTCTAGTACTTCTGGTGCTTACCTTGACTTTTTGTCTGATTATAATGATGATGATGGTGGATACTCTGACGATGACTATAATCAGATGTATTACGATTACTAGCTTTTCATCAATTAGGACCCGCCTAGTTGAGTGGGGCAATTTGAACATGAGGACAGGGAAGAAGGTTCAGCGTTGAAAGGGCCTGCTGGATCAATTAAGGATCTCTGAGCTACATTTCATCTTAGACTAGCTGGAGTTTTCTCCAACCAGCAACCCTGTTGTATTTAGGCTAAACGGTTGTCAGAAGATTGTCAGAAAATTCAGTTAATCAATCATTTGCCAACTTGCCAATTTAGTTACCTTTTTTGTTAATGTAATTAATGTATATTATATGCTTTCTTATTTAGATAGTCAAACCTAAATTAAAGCAGTTGACAAATCTCCTCCTTTGTCTATTCCTTATTAGGTGGGACTCTGTGTGTATATATGTAGACAAACTCTTTTCTAATAATATACTAGTTTTATCACACACAAAATCCTCCGCATTAACATGTATCAGAGTCCTTTATTTTTACATAGTCATTGTCCAATTTTTTTCCAACTTCTGGTTCTTGGCTCCTAGTCCAGTTTCTTCTAGCTTTTGGTTTCTTGTGCCCAATTTTTTCTAGCTTCTAGTTCTTGGCTCCAATCTAGTTTTTTCCAGCTTCTGGTTCCTCGTTCCTAGTCTAGCTTTTTTTCAGTTCCTAGGTCTTAGTTCCTAATTCTTTAGCAGCCTCATGTCTTCAAATAGGGAGTCCTTGATTTGTTTTAATGGTAAAACTACTCAACCTGGGCATTTCACTTAAGATATATGTCAAAGGAAGAGACCTATGGGTCATGTTGATGGTAGCAAACCTACTCCCAAGCAAGGTACGGATGAATATGCTATGTGGGAGGCCAGGGATGCACAAATTATGGCATGGATTCTGAGATTTGTAGAACCCAACAGTGTTTTGAATCTGCGACTCTCCAAGACCGCAACTGATATGTGAAACTACCTTAAGAAAATCTACAGCAAGCAAAACGCGGTTCATAGATTTCAACTTGACCATGAATTATCCATGATTCATCAGGATAATCTCTCTATTTCTGATTTTTACTCTAGCTTTATAAATCTTTGGGTTGAATATACTGATATAATCTATGCTATATTACCTGTTGAAGGTCTCATTGCTGTCCAATCTGTTCATGAAACTGCTAAAAGGGATCAATTTTTTATGAAATTGAGATTTGAATTTGAGGGTTCCAGGTTCAATCTTATGAATCGAGATCTGGTTCCCTCCTTGGATATATGCCTTAATGATTTACCATAAGAGGAGCAACGAATTGTCACTCAAGCAGCCATGGAACAACAAAGATCCACATCAATTTCAATGGCTTATGCAGCCCAAGGGAAGCCAAGAGGTAAGGATCTAAGGGCTGTTCAATGTTTCTGCTGCAAAGGATTTGGTCATTATGTCTCAAATTGTCCCAAAAAATTTTGCAACTATTGCAAAAAAGATGACCATATTATCAAGGAATGCCCAATTTGACCTCCCAAGAAATCTAAAACAGCATTTACTGCCTCGGTTAGATCTTCTAATGCTGGTGGTTTAGTGGATACAGCCTCGTCAACACAAAATGTTCCTGCTCCTACTCAACCTATAACACCTAAAATGGTACAAATGATTCTCTCTGCAATGTCTAGCCTAGGACTCTTCAGTAAACCCTTATCTACTTCATCCACTTGGTTTTGTGATTCTGGGGCATCCAATCATATGACAAATCATGCTCAAATCCTAACCATGTAAAGAAATATTCTAGAAATCTTGAAATTCATACTGCAGATGGAAATTTATTACCCATTACAGCCGTTGGTGATATGTCTCCTTTAACTGATGTTTTTGTCTCTCCAAATCTTGCCACCAACCTTGTTTCAATTGACCAGTTGGTTGACAATAACTGTGTAGTAGAATTTTCAAAATCTGGTTGTGTTGTTTAGGATCAACCGTCGAGAAAGATGATTGCAAGGGGGCCTAAAGTAAGATGTGTTTTTCCAATCCAATTTCCTTTGTCACCGTGTCTTTCGTTTCCTTTTGTCGCTAAAGTTGATTATCGAGCTTGGCACAAACGTCTTGGACATCCAAACTCTAGTATACTTCATAATTTGCTAAACTATGGTTTACTTGGGAATAAAAAGCATTTTTCCATAGATGATGTTCAATTAGATTGTGATTCTTGTAAGCTTTGTAAGAGTAGAACTTTGCCATTTCCAACTCACATGCCTGATCCTGTCCAACCTTTCGAAATGATACATAGTGATGTGTGGTTCAATTTGATTGTGATTCTTGTAAGCTTTGTAAGAGTAGAACTTTGCCATTTCCCACTCACATGCTTAATCCTGTCCAACCTTTCGAAATGATACATAGTGATGTGTGGGGTATGGCACCAGTTATATCTTATGCTAATTACAAGTACTTTGTAACATTCATTGATGACTAGTCGTTTCACTTGGATTTATTTCTTGCATTCTAAAGATGAAGTGTTCTCTGTGTTTAAACTTTTTCATGCGTGTGTCCAAACCCAATTTTTTTGCCAAAGTTAAAATCTTACGCTCAAATAATAGAGGTGAATATATGTCTCATTTGTTCCAAGATTTACTGCAGGCTAATGGAATAATATTTCAAAGATCATGCCCTCAAATCCCACAATAAAATGGGGTGGCCGAAAGAAAAAACGATCACCTCTTTGATGTTGTTCGAGCCCTTTTAATAGAATCCTCAGTGCATTCTTGGTTTTGGTGTGAGGCTGTCTCCACAGCGGTTTATCTTATTAACAGGTTTCCTTCTCCTTCATTGAATCATGTATTTCCTTTCTATAGGTTATTTGGTCATTTTCTCAATTATTCTAATCTTCGTACCTTTGGTTGTGTATGTTATGTACATCTTCCTGCATAAGAACGCACAAAATTCACAGTCCAATCTGTTAAATGTGCCTTTCTAGGATATTCCGTGCATCACAAAGGGTTTCTTTGTTATGATCCTAATATGCGTCGTGTTCACATTTCTAGAAATGTAATTTTTCTAGAAAATCAGTATTTCTTTTCCAATCATCAAGACTCTCTTTCTCCTTCATTCTCTATGTTGCCTATTTTTTCTAACTCTACTGCAGATCAAGAAAAGTCTAAACCACTTTTGGTATATCAAAGACGTTCCAAAATTACGATAGATCTGCCTTTTGCTATGGCCCCTCAAACTCCATCCCTTACTGCTGGTTCTCTTGCACCAATAGAATATGTCATTCCCAGACGCAGTACATGAGTTAGTAAACTACCAGATAAGTATGGTTTTTCTAATCCTGTCTCTTTGACAGCCATTTTGCCTCCTATTACTATTCCCTCATCTTATAAGCAGGTAATGGAACATGAGTATTGACATAAGGCCATTGAAATAGAACTTCTTGCTTATGAAGAAAACCAAACATTGGATGTTGTACCACAACCTTCCTCTATCAAACCACTTGGCAGTTTGTGTTTTCTATCAAACTTCATTCTAATGGATCTATCGATCCCCACAAAGCTCGGTTAGTGGTTCTTGGGAATAAACAAGAGTATGGTTTGGACTATGAAGAGACATTCGCACCGGTAGCAGAAAAGACCACAGTGCAAACCATCTTAGCCCTTGCAGCATCTCAATCATTGCCTTGACTTTAGATGGATGTTAAGAACGCGTTTTTACATGGTGATATCAAGGAAGAAGTCTACATAAAACTTCCATCTGGTATGCCCACTTCTTCTCCTAATGATGTTTGCAAACTAAAATGCTCCTTGTATAGCTTGAAACAGGCACTGCGAGCATGGTTTGAAAAATTTAGATCCACTCTTCTTGGTTTCTCCTTTATTCAGAGCCAATATGACTCTTCTATGCGGACATCTAAAGGCATAGTTGTTCTTCTGTGGATGATATCATTATCACTGGTTCTAATTCAGAGTCCATCTCTAATCTTCAAAAAATGATGTACACCACTTTCCACATGAAAGACCTTGGCCCAGTTACTTACTTCTTAGGGTTGGAAGTTCATCATCGTCCCCAAGGTATTTTCTTGAATCAACATAAGTATATTCAAGATCTAATTCAGTTGGCAGGACTTATAGGTAGTACTTCTGTTGACACTCCAATGGAAGTCAATGTGAAATATCGATGTGATGAAGGAGAGTTTCTTAAGGATCCTACTTTATATCGTAAGTTCGTTGGTAGTCTTATTTATTTGACCATTACTCAACCAAACACCTCTTATGTTGTTCATATAGTTAGTAAGTTCATGCAATCTTCTCGAGACCTTCACTTATTTGTTATTCGACGCATCATTCAATACCTACTTAGCACGGCTAATCGTGGCCTATTTTTTTCCACTGATTCTTCACCATAATTACAACCTACAGTGATGTGGACTGGGCCAGTTGCCCAGACACGAGGAAATCTACTACTAGTTAGTGTATGTTTCTTGGTAATGGACTGGGCTAGTTGCCCAGACACGAGGAAATCTACTACTAGTTAGTGTATGTTTCTTGGTAATGCTCTTATCTCTTGGAAATGCAAGAAACAAAATTATGTCTCAAAGTCATCCACTAAGGCAGAATACCGTGCCATGTCTACTGCTTGTTTTGAGATCATTTGGCTACGGGGTATTCTCATTAAACTTGGTTTTCCACAACTTTAACTAACTCCTTTGCATGCTGACAACACTAGTGCTGTTCAAATTGCGGCCAATCCCGTTTGTCATGACCATACCAACCATATAGAGGTTGATTGTTATTTCATCCGAACGGCCTATGATCATCATGTTATTTCCTTGCCTCACGTTAGTACCAACTTACAGATTGTCGATATTCTTACCAATTTCATCACATGTCAGTGACAATTTTTTTGTTGGCAAATTGATGCTTGTCGACTCACTAGCATCAATTTGAGGGGGGATGTCAGAAGATTCAATTAATCAATTATTTGCCAACTTGCCGATTAAGTAACCTTATTTGTTAATATAATTAATATATTTTATATGCTTTCCTATTTAGATAGTCAAACCTAAATTAAAGGAGTAGACAAATCTCCTCCTTTATATATTCCTTATTTAGGTTGGACTCCTAGTGTATATATTTAGACAAACTCTTCTCTAATAATATACTGAGTTTTATCACACACAAAATCCTCTACGTTAACAACGGTTACCTTCTGCAGATAAAAGCTGAAATAGCTTCTGCAATATCAGACATGTGCTTATGATTTATGGAACCACTATGAAAGCCAGTCAAGTGTTCTATTTTATGAACGTAAAGAACAGAGTCGTTGTTTGCATTTCTGCAAACGTTTTGACGTTTCTTGATTCCAGAAGCCATGTCTTCTTGTCTCCTACAAAGTTTATATGGATGCTTTTTATTAGTGCAGTGCAGCCTGTTGGTCTGGAGTTCATATCCTGTTTTAAATCTGACTTGTTTTAATTGTAGTAACACTGTTGACATCAGTGGCCTTGGGGACTGTATGGACAACAGAAGAAGGGATTTACTCTTTGCTTAGATGAGGAATACCGTGCTATTAACGTGGACAACTTAACTGCTCGTGCTTTGTGATCTTGTGAAGAGCTGAAATTGTTGTAGTCTTGAGAGTTTATTAGGGTTTGAATAACCTTATGAATTGGGTGAGGAGAAATAAGTTCCGGTTTTTAATTTTTGCCTTGCCCTGTTCGTTCAACCACATGAAATCCAACCCCCCAGTTCGCCAAACTCATTTAGATTTTATTTGATTTCCTCTTACATCCCTCCACTTCAAACGAAGACAATGCGATGAAACTCGCTTGTTGTTGACCTTTTCAAAGCCATGATACGGGGTTTCAAAAAGTAGCAGCTCTAGCCATAGCTTTGACAGGTCTACCTATAAATCTACCCTTCTTGGAATTGAACACATTAAAAGGGAAAGGAGAAGCGGTTATCGTGTTTTTAGAGACTTAGCATCTATAAAACCAAACGGATGCTCTCTCGTTATATTAAATTTTTGTTGTCTCAGTGAAACGTAAACTTAAAATCCACAACTTTCTTTCAAATAAGACATTGTCGACGTTTGCTGAAGATTTCTGGGTGGATTGTCATCGGTTAACTACGTCGGTCGTTAACCTGGTAGCGACATGGACTCCCTTGAAGAGCAACTAGCTAAACGGGGACGCACCCGCAAAAGGGAGGACGAGACAGTCTCCATTCCTAGGCCCACCTACAGCTCAGCCATGATTGCCATGCATTCAGACGTTGGCGACTGGCATGACGAGGACGATATAGAAATTGAAGAAGGGGACATTCAAAGGTCAGAGGAAGGCGGAGGTAGCATCACCCTCTCACACAACCTTAAAACTAAACTCGACAATAGGTGGGTCAAGGCAGTAGTCATTAAATTGCTTGAACGCTGAATTGGTTACCATCTTCTCAGCTCGCGTCTGCAGGCAATGTGGCTTCCAAAGGGGCAGATGAAAATCATTGATCTCGACAATGATTACTTCCTGGTGCGCTTTAAGGAGGACGAGGATTACCTCAAGGCCTTGACGCAAGACCCCTGGCTCATCTTTGGCCAGGTGCTTTCGGTCCAAAGGTGGGTATTGTCATTCCGGCCATCCCAAGGATAGGTGAACCGTGCGGTGGTTTGTATAAGGGTCCCTGATTTATCCATTACAAGATACCACCTGCAGATCTTAAATGCTATAGGCAATCTAGTAGGCACGACTGTGAGGATTGATGAAGCTACGTTGAAGTCGAATCGGGCCGGGTTTGCGCGACTGGCGGTGGATGTGGGTCTGAGTTCCCTTTTACGGCACAACGTGGAGATGGACGGCGAGACCCTTTGGATAGCATATGAAGGTGTACCTCAGCTCTGTTTTACGTATGGGAGGATTATGCACATCTCCGCCAACTGTCCATAGCGTCCCCTCTTGTCACCGGATAGTCTCTAACCACTGGTCAGTGCAGGCCAGCCAAAGCCGATGAACGCAGAACCAGTTCTGAGCGGGCCAACAACGGACAACACCTCCCATGGGTAGGTGCAGAGGCGTAACAACCGGCCTCCCCTGCAACGCTGCTCCCCAGCCAGCCAACGTTCATCTCCAGCAGGCCAACGTTCCTTCATACAACGGTCGAATACGGCGGGAACTGATAGTGAGGTGACGCCGAATAGGGGCTTAAGGTTCTCATTATTAGCAGCCCAGGATGATACGACTAAAGCGGGAGAAATATGTCAGGAGGGCCCACCTCCCAGCAACCCATTTGGTTCTGCCCAGCGTTTTAAAATGGACACAGTATTGAGCAAAGGGAAGAATCCACAGTCGGGGCATGTATTCAAGGCCAATGGGCCCATAAGAAATCCAAAAAAGGCCACAAAAGTAACCCAGACAGGCCCATTACAGGTACTTAGGGTAGAAACTTTCAAAGCCCACCACCCCTCGACCTGCGGGCAATCTAGTGTCCCCCAGCTTCAACTACAACCCTCCATTCATGATCAGCATATAGCTATTGAAATTCCCTCCCATACAAACATGGTGTGTGATCCTCTAATTATCAACAATAGCGATCCGAATGTCGGGGAGCCCTCTAACTTAAGAAAGGAATAGAGGATTAGGAGGAGAATGGCCTTACTGGAGAGGGACATAGAGGTGGGGAATAGAGGATTAGGAGGAGAATGGCCTTACTGGAGAGGGACATAGAGCCACCTCTATTGGGCAGTCAGACCAAGGCCCCGGCATGGCAGTCTCGGAGGAGTTGAACCAACAGCCCCCGGCTGAGGAACTTGTATCGCCACCACTGGATGCGGACATATGGGAAGTTCTCAGAGCAGTTACAACTAGCTTACAGTAGATAAGCAGTTCTATTCCTTTTGATTTTCCTTAAGTCAATTATCATTTGGAATTGTCAAAGCGCAGGAGGCCCTGAAGTTTTAACCATCCTGCGTAATTATTCCGAGAATCCTACAACTTTAACTCTAAACGAAAAGTCAAAGCCTAAAGTATGAACCACGACGTTAGCCCTAGAACCGCTAATTCGGGTTTCTAACAAGACTAAAATATGATTCTAGTGAATTCGAATGTACTGCAGTTTATGCTAGTCCTCGAATAGCTTCTCAAAAGCTTCTTTAGCCAGTATTAAGTTGGCTTGGAAAATCTATCCGAAACCCTTGGCTTGTAGGAGGGGATTTCAATG